>JBBJLR010000153.1:10179476-10209373 GCA_037577145.1 Brachypetersius gabonensis
TTATAATCATCAAAATTAAAAGAAATAAACATTTGAAATACATCAGTCTGTGTGTAATGAGTGAATCTAATATACAAGTTTCACCTTTTAAATGGAATTACTGAAATAAATCAACTTTATGATATTCTAATTTTATGACCAGCACCTGTAGTATATAGGCTATTATATACTATTCTATATGCAAGTTAGGATCGACTCTTTAACCCAGCTTCATAATATTGGCCTGACTAAACTGAAAATCTCATACTAAGTATAAATGTGTATTTTTATGTCCTGTTGCATGCAATACTGATGTTTTGATTTCTGTTTTTGTTTTCTTGTCTTTGTATGTCAGTCACCTGAGAAGTTGCTTGGTTTCTGTAAAGATCTAAAGGACTCCAGTCTGCACTCTGCACCACTGCAGTTTACACTCCACTGTGCTCTAGACTCCAAAAAGACAGGTTTGTAATTGTGTATGTGCACAATTGAATCTAGCCCTGTTTTGTCTATCATGTGCCTTTCATAGCAAACTGACAGAAAGATACATGGTAGTTGTGAAGTAATAAAATATACTCTTCACTTTTCAAAGCTGTGGCAGTAACACTGATGAAGAGAATGAAGGCAGACGGCTTTCCCATCAGGCCTCACTACTTCTGGCCCCTGCTAACACAACATCAGAAGGACAAAAATGTACAAGGTGAGCCCTGAACTGAATTAGATCAACAAGCGCGGTTTTATCAAGATTCAGTCTATTCGTGTCTGGATATTTGTAGTTGTAGTGAATTTGAAAAACTTCAGTGCATTCAGCTTGTTTTAAGACATAATTGGAATTGGACAGTTATAATCAGTGTTGTGAAGGTAAATGTAATCAGTCAGTTTAGTAATGTAAATCATTACAGCTGTGCTTGGCTTGGAAAACATTTTTGAAGAATTTTTGTGCCACCCCCCCCTCGCTTCCCTGCAGAACACAAACAAAAAAGTTACGTTTCCTTAAGCTTCAGAAACTAGTTGCTTTAGTTGTTTACATAAAGTAATTAAGCTTATGTTTTGACATTGAGGTCAAGGACTTCAGACCTGATTCAGATAATCTGTTTGTCATGTTGAGTGAGTATATTTGAGGAGGGAAGCTTACATTTAAGTGAAAGTGACAATCTGGTCATACCTGAAAACACCACAGCACACAGTGTGAACAGCACGAACTTCTTCCTCTGCATTTAACCCATTCACCAAGTGAAGCAGGGAACAGCTACGAACACAGCGCCCGGGGAGCAGTGTGTGGGGACGGTACCTTGCTCAGGGTACCTCAGAGGTGCCTAGTGGACCTGCTTGAGAAATATTATATAAATATCAGTGCAGTTCACTGCAATTTTGGCTTGTTGTTTGTGGTACTACACTGTTGAGAGTGCAGTAGTACATTCTATGTAATTATAATTGTGTTCAGTTCTGCTTCATTGCTATTTTCAGTTAGTGGGGGTTTTTTTTGTTGTCATACTCAATACTGCTTGTATCATTGCTTGTAAAGTCTTTCACGTACCTAGGTAATCACTGTAGGGTTATCACTGTGATATTTTTGTGTTCGTAGGCAACCAACAAACCAAACCATGTGGCCTCACTATTTGTTTGTGGCTCTGTTTCTAAATGTCATATTAGAGATCTGTGCACACTTCTGTTTTGTCCAGCTGGATAGCAATGAAATAATCAAAGATCCATCACATACTTTTAGGATGTCAATAATGTCTTATTTACTTAATGATGACTAAATCCAGGTGGGGGTAAGTTTCCTGGGGATGAGGAGTATAAGGTCATCATGCCTCAGTGACTCTGGCTGCCCCATGCGTCTCCTTTTGTCTGGTCAGGAGCCGTGTGAGTGGACCGCAATACTGTATGTAAAGAGGTTGTGTGGTTGCAAGTTATTTAAAAAAAAAAGCTGTGTGTTCAGTTGTATGAAGACAGAAACCACTTGACTAAATCAGGGGAGCTTTGAATGTCCTGCAGCCACATCAGTCTGACACATCACTGTTCATCATATTAAATGGAAACCTGCTTTTAGAATCAGAATACTTTATTGGTCCTGGAGAAAAATGCTTGTTTTGTCATAACAGCAGCAGGATTTAATGAATGAATAAATGTGTGTTTGCAGTTGTGGATTTAATGTTTATGAAGTCAAACCAAGCATTTGCATACATTTACATGATTGAGCAGTCAAACTAATAGCTAGATTACCTGATAGTGACAGCTCTTGATGTTTTAATATCATCTCTGTTGTTGCGTGAAGAAACGTGAACAGCCCCCTTCAAGCAGCATGGCCTTCTGGATCCCATTTACTTGTTGGACCATTTAGCAAAGGCAAACTTTTCGTTTCACACTGATTTCTCTGGTTGTTGGCGGAAATGCTCATGAAAGATGCAGGCTCACCCTCAGCTTCCTCTGGTTTTATTGAGATTGTGTGTGGATATGCACGTGTGTGTGTGTGGCTGTGAGAGAGTGGGTGCCACGGTGTGATGGAATAGGGAGTGACTGGGTCTCATGTAAATGTGAGCGCTCTGAGGGAATTCACTTTGGATTACGCGCGCCGCTGTGCATGGCCATGAAATATTAAGCGCCATGTCACTTTCTGTCCACAGGTGTCACTCGCGGGCAAGCGCCCACCAACCCCCTCTCTTCCACTCGGTAAGAGAGAGTGGGGAGAGAAGGGAAAAGTTTGCATTTTGATGAGGTGTGGATTTGGGCAGGCGAGTTTGAGGAAGCATATGCTCGTGCTGTCTTACCAGCCGCGAGCAAACGGTACTTGTCACTCTGGAGCGGCGGTGGCGGCTTATCTCTTATGACACGAAGAGCGCCCTAGCCCTCCTCTCCACTCACACCCAGCTTTTAGCTCCACATTAGAAACCCACTCGCCTGCCAGATGGAGAGAATCTGTATCTTTCTCCCTCTTTTGTCATCTGCCTGTTCTGTGTATCTCCACATTCATTCTTTTTCATCTTTTATTAGCTTCCGTGTTCCCCTTCTGCGGCTGATGAAAAGTAGTCTGAGCACTGATTTCAACTGATATCTCCCATAGTGAAGGCAGAGACATCTCAAGGACAACTAGGGAAGGTTGATATATTTTCAATAATAAACTTTTGTCAGCCCATAAAGCACATCCAGCTATTCATTGAGGTAGTGCAACATGCAACAATGTGGTTTAGGACATAAAAGTTCCATACCGACAGCCATTTCAGACCACAATGGCTGGAGTTATTGGATCAGTGGATATGCTAAAATTACGGTGTTAATTCACACCGTAAAATGTTTGTTTAAAACAATACACCGCATAATTATATTACTGTATTGATTTTTGGTTTTGAGGTCAGTGTAGGTTCTAGGAATTCAATAATTTATTTGTTAATAAATTTAAGAATCAATATAGGCACTGGAAGGTATAAAGTCATAGAGGCTGAAGGATGAAATGAGTAATCTATTCCATGATCATATAAAACAAATTAATAGAGAGTGTGCTTGGCATGCAAATCTGAACTTCCAGGTCTTTCAGCTTGCCTCTCTGTGATGCCCCCCAAGCCCTTCCCTACAGAGGAGGCTGCAATGCATGCAGTTATACAGTTTTATTTTTTATTTATTTATTTTTTATTCATGAACACATCACCTGAATTCCACACAGCTCAATATGACATTCTGTACAATGATTCCTTCTGTTTAATGTCTGTGTTGGTCTAATTCTTTCTTTGTTTTTTTTTGTTTAGCTTGGACTTCTTATGTTTACTTGTCATGTCCTTGGCAAATGAGAGACAGGCAGGTTTTTCCATTGCTGGTGGTTGTTTATTCACCATCGTGTTTGCAAAAGTCCTGAAGCCGCTGAGAGCAGGTGCCAGGGAGTAAGGCTTTCTGCAGCATCTCCACGAGTTGTGATTGACACTCAGACACTCCTCCTGGCTCTGACTGGTTATGATTCGGTGGATTTTTGCTAATGGCCTTAGGAGGTCTAGGTGAAGCAAGAGGATCCAAATTTTTTTTCTCCTCCACTTGACAGAACATAGTGTCAGTTTTCACAAATAGGACAATTGCTTTTATCCAGATTACCTTTAAATATTTTGTAGAGTACATGAGAAGATGGAACAAGACCTTTTCCTCTTCTAGAGGAGAAAAGAGGATGAAAGGATGGGGTTGGGTTGGGGCAGCTAGAATGGAGGAGGTTACAATACTTCCAATTGGTTTAGGGTGCAGGGCGCATGTTGCGTATTGGGAAAAAATTTTAAGAGGTTTAGGTATATTTATGGAAATTATTTGGGCTACTGACTTAGTGTTGTTAGTGACCTTAGGCTTGCAGCCCCATTTTTAATCTGAACTGCTGACATGAATACTAATCTCTGAGTTTTCCCAGCATTTCTAATCTTACCACTGTAACACACCCACTTTGTTTTGAAAAGGTCTTGGTTTGCATATATGGGGAGCAGGGGAAACACAAAAATATCCTCAGTACGGGTAATCCAGGACCAGGATTAGGGCAACTGCAATGTCTCATAGACACAAACAGGGTAGCAGATTTTTTATTTTGATATATAAATATTTTATATATAATATTACTTTCAATCTTTTATGGAACTAAATACACTGGCTGTATGTTGTGCATCCCCAGCAGTGAAGATTTGACAAAGATTCTGATGAAAGCTAAAATTGCATGTGCATCATAAATTCCTCTGTTTTTCATGGATACTCGTCGTTTGCAGTTGATGCGAGGATATATTACTGCTCTGATCTCTTCTTTTGAAACAGATTCAAAGTGTCGGAGGGCTAACCTTTCTGTTTACAGAGTGAACCTTGGCCTTTTGCTGTTCTCTAGTGTACCAGCCTCTTTACATTCTTGATCCCTTCGTCCATTTGCAGCTCAGTCATGAAACCTGGTGATGTAGCAAACAGAAACCTGAGTGTCACCTGAGAATTCTACTCCCAACCACTCTGGTGCTGTAAAAGCCTACTTGCACGGTCTCCTGAGATCCAAAGTGAAAAAAATCTGCTGATTCCACCAGCATGGCTACACACGTGATTCAGCTGGCTATCCTTTTTCCAGCCCCATTCACATATTCCCGATCTGACAGTGGTGTTTGGGCCTGAGAAATGGATCTATGGATTATTAAAGAGGAAAGCAGGTGTGCTTCTTTCATAAAAAAGAAAGGAAATGATGAATTGCTCTCACGATCCATTGAGGGGGAGCGCCTGATCGGCCTTTTTTATGTTGTTGAAAGTGGAGAAGTGTTACGTCTGTGAGAGAGCATGAATGGATGGAGATGGAAACAAGCGAGTGAAATGGAGAGATGGGGTGGATGGATGTAGACCCCAGGTGCCTTACCTGGCTAATGCTCTCACCCACTGGTTGCTGCTGGCCCATGGCTCCCCATGCAGGTTTTAATGGCAGATAAAAGCAGCTCTTATCTTTTATTCAACTGTGTGGGGAGGGAGTGGGCAGTATTGCCAGGTGCAGGGGGCTCCCTTGGGCTTTGCGATACACAGTACTAAGGACCAAGGTGGAAAGTAAACACAACAGAAACCTTGTGCTCCTCTCACTTATACCAACCTTTCGCATTTCGCGTTCATTTATCCTGCACACACTTGTGCTTGGGTTGCTTGGCAGAGCGGCTGTGTTCCATATTCATGTGGCTGCTCCCAGGCCCTGCTGGAGGCCAGAGCTCATTGCTGAAGGGGATGACACAGACGCAATATGCAGATTGCAGCGTATTTGAGCCTGTGTTTTGTCTTGGCTTGATGTGTGGTAAATAGCTCATGGGTGAAGGTGTGGTAATTAAAAAAGCTCTGTGGGCCAGTTTGGCATGTGCATGCTCCCTCTGTGAAAGAGGCAGAGTGGTGGTCTTAGCTTTGTTACTGACACTTCAGACTGTTTTTTTTTCTCCCTCCAGTCACAATAGAGACATTTTACAAATCAGTCTGTTGGGCAGTTTTGATTGAGTGTTTTCTAGGCATTTTATAGGATAACATAAGATGAGGTGACCCTTTGTTGGTCCCATGTGTGGGAACTTGTGTGTTATTTGGAAAGGAAAAATAGCAAGTTGCAGTGATGTAGGCTAAAATCTAGCCAAGAGAGGGGTGTGAGAATTGTTTTACATATTCTGTAATGGAGTAGTTTTATCCCCAACACTGACAAAAGCAAGTTTTTGCGTTTGGTGCGTTCTCTTCTAGCCACAGTTAAGAAATTTAAAATCAAAATTGACTTGTCAGTCGAGGATTTTTTGTGAGCAGCATTTGATTCAGGTTCCACTGCAGCAGCTACTGACTACAATTTCTGTGACTGCTCTAATTCTATTGGGTTTTTTTTTCCTTCCTCAGGCACTCTGGAGGTACTGAAGGCTATGCAAGAACTGGAAACACTTCCTGATGTTGACACTTACTCCAGCTTTGTTCTGCCCACCTTCTCCTCAATGGGCAGTGCCCGCACCGCTATCAAGGTTGTGTGTGTGTGTGTTTGTATGTGTGTATATGTATGTGTGAGAGTGCTTGTTTTCTAATATATGGCTGTGTCTGTGCAGGATGCTGGCTGTTCAGTGGAGACTGAAGACTTTATCTTAGCAGAAGTGCGAAGTGAGGCAGTAAAAGGAAACCTTTCAGACCTGTTCTCTTTGAGTAAGTATTGAATTCTGTCCTTCACTCACACACGCACACAGTTATGGACATACAAAGATCTCTTCTGTTCTGTTGCTTAGGTAAAATAACTGTCCACCTGTACCCTGGGAGCACGAAACATACACGTATACTAGGGATACAACGGTACACGGTAAAATAGTTAAATAGAAACGTCACTGTTTGTAAACATTGCCTAGCAAGTGTCCCATATGCTAATGGAAACACGAGCAATATGGCTAAGCATCTCAAGCGTAGTCATGCTGAGATAACGGTTCCTGAACGGAGGACAGACTAAAAGGTAACTCACTCTATTAATGTAGATGCTGATCCTTTCATGTGGTGAAGGGCAAATGAGAGCAAGTTCCCCCATGTTGCAAAAGTTGCACAACGTCACCTCTGTGTCCCAGGAACTTCTGTTGTGAGAGAATTTTCTCCACCGCAAGACACATTGTAAGTGCAAGGCACTCTTGCCTTGCAGCTGACAGTGTTGACAGAAGAATCTTATAATGGAAGAGGAATAAATACCTCATGCCCATAATGGCAATAACTGATAATGAACTTTACATCGTGAATGTAGTTGAAGTATGTTTACTCTGACTACTGTGTTGTGTTTAGAGCACTTTAAGAGGCACTATTAACATTTTAAAAAAAATTATATATATTGTAAGTTTGAATTTTATACATGTATACATATTCATGCGTAAGAGACAGTTTATTATTTGTATTGTTGTATTTAACACTTTTATATATTATTTAGCACAGTGTTGCTGGAAATTGTTCAAAATAAAGATATAGTTTTGGGAGAAAAAACATTGTTCTCTTTATGCACAAAACAACGGACTGAAACCGAACCAAAACCGTGGCCCAAAACAAATACCGAGGTACGTACCGTACTGAGGGAAACCTGTATCGTTGCACCCCTAACATACACACACACACACACACACACACACACACACAGAGCACCAAGCTGACATTTCACCTGCGGGCTAATTGCCTTCATAAGTATGACACAGACACACACTTTCCTGCCAAACTCCTGTGCGCTCATCAGGCCTTTTAAGTGATTAGTGATTGCAAGAGAAGAGGGAACGAAGAGTCTTAACTGGCAGAGGTGAAAGAGGACAAATGCTGTTGAATTATGAATATTCTCCTCTATCTTCACAGCTTTGCCCCCTCACTGCGTCTCACCCTCCATCTGTTTATCCTCTTTGCCTGTTTGTTGCACCGCAAAGTGCCTCATATACACCCGTTTTAAAACTAGAAGCTGGGCAGAGCATTTAGATGGAAGATAATGTGACAGTGCTCACTGTCTTCACCCTCTGCTTGTTTTTGGTTGGAAGAATTATCTTCATGTAAAATATCCGATATTCTATATTGGTATCGGTCCGATCCTGACCTAAATTACCAGATTGAAAATCTGGGATGGAATAAAAAACGTAATCTGATCCGTAAAGAAATACGGAAAATAATTACAGCACACATAACATGATTTGCAACGTGCGTAATGCGAGAAGATGCGTCACGTGAGTTTCTGGTGTGTGTGAGACTTGGCAACATGTCTGCAGTTTGGAGAAACTTCAGACTAAAAAAGATAAAGCCAGGACTGGCGAATGTATTGGGGCACCTCGCCCGAGGGTCCCAATACTTTAGTCTCCCATGGAACGTGCTCATGGCTTTTCTAGGCGGGGCAACCATCAATCTCTGTGAAACTTCACAGTAAGATAGGGCTCAATGAGACCTTTCCAAAGACTTCACATTTAGAGTGAGAGATATATTTTACATTTAGATTTAAGATAATTTAAGACAAATGCCCTCACCAACATGGAGGATATCACAGCACGTAGTCCAGCCCTCTAAATAACAGCCAATTATAAACACGGTGCGTGGCCAGTAAGCATATCTCGCCTTTTGTAAAAGTGCTACCTTAACCCCTGTAAGGACTGTGGGACCTGCATTCAGTTTTTAGCTTAAATTTTATACAGATAATCATTTTTTCAAACTGAGATTCATTGGCCTTGGCTCATTTTCTGTGAGGAACATAAATCAGAAAACATTCACAGTGACCGCCCCTGTATCTCCCTCCTTCACATTTGTATTACAGCAGGACTCCCTGTGTAACCAAAAACAAAGACCTTATGGGTTAAAAGCCCACATTTAGAGTCTGTTTGTAAATGTGCAACATTTAGATTTAGAGTGCAACATTTATTTTTTTTTAACACATTCAATGTGGAAATTGCACTAAATGATGAAAAAAATCACACCTGAATTTGTTTCACCCATAGGGTGCATCTTACTATACCATGTTCTCTGTGCAGAGTTTCTCCCTTATATCACAGTCATGATTTTTGTATTTGTGTGAAAGTATACAAAATGTAACTGGACATTTGTGAGAGCATTATTTTTTGTTTTCTGTTTAAAAAAAGACTCCTCGAATATCGGATTTGTATCGCATCGGCAGATATCCAAATGTACAATATCTGTATCGGACATAAACATATGGTATCAGGCCAAGTCTATAAAATACACTCATATTATGGATGCCCCTTCTGTGAGATTTGGTGCGCAGGCTTTGTCTACCAGATGTGTCATTTACAGTAGCTCTGTATTTTAATTTTTTAAAATCTATTGAAATCAAAGTTTTGTGTGAGCTCTTCTAACTTGAATTTCCAACAAAATGACAATTTCCAAGGGAATAGTCATTCAGCGGGATTCCTGGACTGCCACTCAGCTTGATGCCTACTGACATGAACATCTGATATTACAGAATTGGTAGTTCACATTCTCTTTTAAGCATGATGAGCTTTTCAATAGTGCTGCATTAGCGGTGGTTATTAAATGGTGGTGCTTCAATGAAATCCACTATTGGTATGACTGGTTCCTAGCTAGTGGGGTGAGGATAACTGAGGGGGTATTTGTTCACTAATTCTCTCGGTGAACTCCACTACACTGAAATTAAACGGACCTCTTTGTAACAAAATGTGTGATTTGTCAGTGCTGATGATATTCACAGTATACTCAGAATTTCACAATAAGGAAAAATGTCAGCATATTGCAGGGCCTTCTTTATCAGCCAGCTTTAGTCTACAAATGAATGTGGGTGATGCACTGGTCCAACAGCTGAGCTCTCTGACTGGTTTATCTCGTCTCTCTGCAGTGACTTCACCCTCTTTCCCAGCCATTGACCTTAGTGTTTTCAGAATGAGCTTGATCACTGGGTTCAGACGGTAAGTGTGCGCGTGCGTGCATGTGTGTGTGTGTGTGTGTGTGTAAGCATGTGTGAGTATTTATGCATTTATGTTCCAGCCCACAGCCAGGCACCATTCACCCTTTATTCACATCATGCATATGGATACAGTCAACCTGGGGCAATAACCCAACTGCAGTGTGCAGAAAAACACACACGCGCACACATTAATTCTTCATTCAGAAGCTATCCACCATTCGTTTTTTTTCTTCGTAGCTCGTTAACATATGTTTAGGTCATTGGACCCATCTATATGATATAATGAATGACATTTGTGCTTTTTAGAGAATGAGATGAAGGAGCACCCCTAAGTTCAGCATTTTCCTTTCGCTTTGCTGAACAGTGGCTGGTGCTGCCCTGCATGCAGAACATTTTTGAAAATGAAGGGAGGATGGTGTGTGGCGGTTGTCGTTGGCGACAGTTGTCAGGCTGGTAATTGGGGTTGTCAGGAGGGTAGAAGGGGATGTCGAGGCCTGTCTCCGTGGCGACCTGCTCCTGTCATAGTCAAGGTCAGGGGATAATTTAATCATTAAAAGACACTGGAGTCTTCGCCCCTCCTTCCTGCTTGTGTGCACAACCAGGGCATCATAGTGGAAACTCGGAATTACATTCTACACATTTGAATTTAAAATATGAACAGGTGATTAAGATCACATTGAATAATATGGTGTGGTTCATATGATACAGAACCGTGTATTAAACCAGCCTTACTTGCAACTTCCACACATACACAAACTGTTGTGAGTAGTTTTGCAGAGCGTTTTAATTTTTGGTGTATTGTGTCAGAAAATTTTGATTTAATTTGCATATTTTAGCTCAAATAATGTTAAAGCGGCATTAAATAAAGTTTATAGACACGAAAGGTACTCTGAAACATGTAATACCTCTCCGCTATATAAAGCACAGTCATAACATCTTTATTCCGACTGTTCACACCAATTCACATTTCCAGGTTTTAAAGAAGGTCAGATGATTTTAACTCAATAATGTGCATCACAGGTTTTAGAAGTTTTGGGCAGTTTAGTGACATGGTGACACTGAAAGTGTATGTGCAGTTTACTCAGTTGATTGTGAGTATATGTTAACATTAGTGTGTTTAGCTGCTGTTGAGACTATCTCTGATCCTTTGCTGCCCCCTGCAGGTCGAGTGACTTGGAGAGCATGGTCAAGGTAAGCGGTCTCTGTGCTCTGCCTGTTTTTATTCTTTTCCCACATGAACAGTTTACACTTCAATCTTGTCTCAAGACTGTTATGTGCAGAGTGGTAGGGTTCAAAATGTTTATTAATTACGATTTTCTGTGGGACACACATTTTATTTTATGCGTGGCCTCATTTTAGATCAAACCAACATTGTGAATTTTTATTTTCTGTTTCAGATTACAGAACTTCTCTATAGAGACAGCCGGTTCAGTCAGGCAGGCACAGGAAGTGCAGGTAAACTTGCATTGGGTCTCTCTGATTCTCTTACAGTCTCAGTAGTTGCCTTTTTTTTTTAGTTAGTGTCTAGTTTCTCAGACCCAGTGTGGACTATTTAATATTTTGCCCAATGTTCTAATATCACAAATCAGACTTAGTGATGTGTTGACAGCTAAGTGGATTCTTAAATTAATCAAGTTTGTGTTGTTCCTCCCCCAGAGCTTTCACTCACTGCGTTTGCAAGACCAGATTGTAGAGGCATATTTTGTGATTCACAAGCAGTGTATTATACAGCCCTGTTTGGGGATAAAATTATGGTTTATCTTAGGGATGCACCGGGATGATATATTTTTTTGGCCAAAACCAAAAGTTTTTTGTAATTTTTTTTTGTAATATTGCCGTTTGGCTGGGACTGTGTGTACTTGCAGTTGCATAAATTAATATTCATGGTTCAAATAATAAATCTGTTACAAAACTATTATTTTTTAACAGATTACAAAACAGATTATTAATATTTAACAATGCGCAATTAAATACCTTCTCTCATAAAACAAATTAATTCACATGCATTTTAAAATTGTGAATGAAGTGCATGAAAAAAGTGCATTCAGGCCAAGTGTTTTAAAAACTGTTAATATATAACGCTCTCTGTGGGCGTATAAAATAATTCTGTATTAAAACAAAGACTGGCATAGCCCGTATATTAACTAAATTCACTGGAAAACGTTCTTGCCTTTTCAAAAACGTCCACCACAGACTGAGTGGGTATGCTCGAAGGGTTTTGCCTTTTCTGGCGATTGGGATGTTTTGATTTTATATTATAAATTAATCCCGAAGTTGATAAAATCTTTGTGGGTGCATTCCTCGCTTTCTTAGATCTGTCGAAATGCGCCCACGCGGCAGACATGTAGACTCTAATCCAATCTGGCGCATGCAGGTTGCGGTTGTTGATTGAATCATCACTGTTTCAGCCTAGCTAAAAAAAAATAAAAAAATGTTCAGTGGCCAAATATTTGGTGCATCCCTAGTTTATCTATTTGGGCGTTTTTTTGCAGAGCCGTTACTGATGTGGAGGTCTGTGAGAGAGAGAGAGAGGGAGGGAGTCTGAGTGCACAGTTCTGAAAAAGATAGCATGGGAAAAAAGCATTTGGCTGTATGTCCAGGCTCACTGATGGAGCCTGTCCTGACAGCCTCACTTTGTGTTAAGTGTGTGTGTGTTTGATGCAGCCTGAACCATCACTGTGTGTTTGTGTACTTTTGTGCGTGAGAGGGCTGTCTGGCTGCTGAGTCTGCACTGAGTATAGTGTGTGTGGTGGGGGGGTGAGGGTCTCGCTGCGTCTGGGCTTGCCTCAGCACTGGAGTGTGAGCAGGTGGGAGAGATGGAGACGGTCTCTCTGTCTCTTCCCATCGGCCCCCATCTCACCAGTGTGTGTGAGGCTGTCAGCTGCCTGACACATTAACACACGCTCCAGACAAGGCTGTAGCAAAGCTGCCGCAGTCAGCAACACACACACACACACACACACACAAGCCTTCATCCCTTTTATTAAGTGTTTTTACTAATAGTATGTTTGGATAGTTGTCTTTTCCTGTATTTGGGATTTGTCTGCATAAGTAAAATGGTGATAAAGCAGTTATGTCTCCTCTCTGCTGAAACCAGATCAGATGGCCTATTTTCTCTATAACCTGTTTGAGGGAATGACTGAGACAGAGGTGCAAGCCAAAGAAGAGAATCTGAGAGTGTTCCTTAACCAGCTGGAGAAAGTGGTATGTACACCCACCAGAGCTGCACAATCTAGACAAAATTCTAGTTATTGAAAGATAATGCTACATATTGCAATGACAAAAGGGCATTGCAATATGTAGCATTAAGACCTGGTCACTACCTGCTATATGCAGTGTGCTAACCTCAACAACCCATCTGACTAGTAGGGGAGGGGAGACAGGTCAATGTTGATATTGTATACATTGCAGCCTTCTCTATCACTTGCATAAATTGGTATACACTATCTCAGTATTGTGCGTGTTTAACTCAATTTTAGGAACGCTGTGAAGTTGGCGAGAACTTTCTGCTTGCTTTACAGTTTAGTGCGGAAAAAGGGTTTGTGGTTTACATGCATTGTGTGCTTGCAGAACATCACCATCCCAATGAAAATATTTAGAGGAATCAGGAACATTCTGCTCTCTTACCACACACCAGAGCTTATTAAGGTACAGTTTCATTTAGTGAATTTAATTATCTCAAATTGGGAATGTGGAACACTCTAATGTTGATTTTGTTTCTCTGCTTGCAGGATGTTCTTGCTCTTGTGGACAACAAAGAAAACATCAAAATATTTGACACCCCCAGCCTTAGTGTAAGTGTCAGCAAGGTTGTTGGTTTCTTAATACTAAGATGCCTGGCACTGTGTGTAGATATAACACTGTAGGTAAGGGCAAATGACTGGGAGAGCCTAACTGATTATCTGCTTCTCTGAAGGGGGGCAGAGCGGTTGCGACGGAGAAAAACCTGGAGGAACTGAAGTCTCAGGGAAAGCCATATGGAGGAATGCTGAAACAGCTTATCAGTACCCTGTGTGCTGAGGAGGTAAAGGTGTCTTTTGGCCCTGTTCCACTGGCACAAGGAACCATGGTGTACCACAAACATATGGTTTTCCAGTACAAATAGTGAGCCGTATTTAAGCCCTATCCATGCTGTCATAGCCCTGCTTGACAGCAGAACCGAAAGTTTACAAACTAACAACTGGGAAGAACAATTAGTCTGTACAATGAATCGTTTTCAGTAGGAGTTTTTTGTGAAAATTTATCTTTAACACTGTGAGAAATGTAAAGGTGTACCAGGACCTCTCAAACAAGTCAGATCAGCTACATGGTCATTGTACAACTGAACACCACAGAGAAAACAAAATCAAATGATACAATAAATAATAAAAGACCGTAATAAAAGTTTTTGCTGGTATGAATCCATGGATGCAATTTATGACTGGCCATAAAACACCATTACCTGACTGAGAGACACTGGAAAATCAGTGTGCTGCAAGTTCTGTACTATTGCAGTATGATTTATGTACTGCACGGTTCCAGTATGCCTATGAAAGAATGTGTTTTGTCTTTTCCTCATGCGCTCTCTCAACCTTCTAGTCTGTTCTTTCCATCTGTACTTTTGGTTTTTGAGATTTTGTACAAATTGGCCACTAACCTCTACAACATGCCTCTCCTCAGAACGTGTCCCGTGCTCTGGAGCTGAAATCTCAGTATGAGGAGGAGATGACGCCTAGTTGCTACGCCTTGCTCATCAACCTGTGCTGTCGTCATGACAATCCTGAGGAGGCGCTGAACCTGAAGAGAGAGATGTGAGTTCAAAGTGCAGTCACACACACACATGAACATGGAGACATCTATGATGTTGCTCCTGGAAATGAAGTGGGAAATGCAAATTAGTTTTGGCATTTAACAGAGGCAGATGTTGGATTAGGTTTGGCATCCTGGGCAGGGTGGTAGGATGTAACAGTTTGAACTGTGTGGACCTTTTTCCCTGAGAGAGCCTCAGTGTGGTTATGTATTTCAAAAAGTAAACTTTGTTCAATTTCTTACAAATTTTAGATAACTATAAGTATTGTTGTGGTACAACAAAGGTTCTATTTGTGTTAGTTGTGTGAAAACGTGAAATGTCTTTTTTTTGTTTTTTGTGAAAAACTGTATAAACCAGTGTTTGTAAATGACTAATATGTCCTATGCTGAGGTATTTTAGCCTATTGATTTCAGTTCATATCTGTTCTTGCAATGTGTTGAATTTATTTTGCAGCACCTTGTGGGTGGCAGACAAATCCTGATGTTTTTAGACAAATTAATTTCTCTTGGGACCTCTGAAATATCACTAGTAGAAGAATTTAGCTGTTTTGGTCCTAAAATGTCTGTTATTCGAGCATTGTTCACCTAGAACTGTGGAACATCTTTAGTGGTGTTAACATTGTTTTGTGGTGTAGTTTTGGAGAATCTATGAACATGCATGGTATGAAATGCAAGAGATGCCTTTGGATTGTTAGCCGGCGTTGAAGGGATTTTCCCCCAGTTGCTTGGAGGAAAATTTCTGCACTGTACCGTGTGCGGTTCTGTGTAAACCCCAAAAGGTCCACAAACTTTCTTACAGCTGTAGATTGTGGAAGTTTTACATTTTTTTTTGTTGCTAAATTTGTTTCCATGTAGGTCCCGTAAGGACTCGGAGGTTGCCCTGGATTCCAACAAGTACATGAGCTTGGTCAGAGTGTTGTCCAAACATGGCAAGCTGGAAGGTTAGTATACACGCACACCAGAGATGTTCACAAGTCATTTTTACCAAGTCAAGTGCCAAGCCTTTGTGCTCGAGTCCAAGTCAATTCTCAAGTCTTTGAGTGATAACGTTTACAAACGGCGACTCTAAATGTGGGATTTTTGAACTGTAAATGTTGAGCTCTGAACGTTTATAAGATATGTTAATTGGCCACGCCCTGTGATAACAATTGGCTGCTGCTATGCAGGGGGCGGGGCTGTGTTCTGTGATATGCCCTCACCAACATGGAGGATTTGCCTTGAATGATCTTAAATCTAAATATTAAATATGAAAAATATATCTCCACTCTAAATGTGAAACTCCACAGTTAGATGGGGCTCCGTGACCCCTTTCCAACGACCCCTCGAAACCCGCTAAAAGCTGAAAACCGTTCAGCTCGCACAAAAGTAATGGGACACCGGAGCGAGGTGAACGGTTTTCGGGTCGTTGGAAAGAGTGCGAGATCTAAATAAATAATTCCATAAAATGAACATGTTTTACGAGTTATGACTCACGAGTCGCGAGTCAGAGTCAAGTCTCAAGTCACTGAGGGCAAGTCTGAAGTCAAGTCACAAGTCTTTGTGCGACTTAAGTGCGACTCGAGTCCCCATCTCTGATGCGCACACACACAGTACATGAGCCCTCAAAAAATGTTCCACTTAATCTTGAACTGTGTTTCTGCATAACTTTAGCAGAGTTAGCGTATTTAATGTTTGCAAATGTACTGTCTAGGAAGTTTAAGAATTACGACGGATTCATGCATTCAGTGGAGAATGTGAGTGAAATAATCAATATCTAGCAAAGACGATAAAGTGAAAAGGTGTACTTTATTGAGAAAGTATTACAAAGAATTTTACCTGTTCAGGGACATTTTTATTGGACTGCCAATTTCTTAATTAATTTGGCAAAATTCAGAATGTGTGTGTGTGTGTGTGTGTGTGTATGAGAGGGAGAGAGACTGGAAGCAGTGTGAAACCCTAAACGTCCATCTCTGTGGACGGCTACATTAATCAGCCATTATCTGAATTCCACGGTGAATTTCTCCACGCTCATGTAAGACACAATTACAATAAGAGTGTTTCCTCTTTGCTTTTGTGCACACAGTGATGGCAAAAATATACACTCATGCTCCTTTTTTTTTTTTTTTTTTTTTACCATGTGTGTCACTCTCGATCCCCCTCCTGGTGGACTCCTCCTGTCACAGAGCGGGGGAAAATTACAGGACCTGCGCCACTTTAACGGAATTACCGAAATCCGTCCTGATACTAATGGCATATCATGGCGGGGAAAGTGCTTGAGCGTTTCACACACACATTTGCATGTGAATTCAGGCGAGGGCGTGTAATGAGGGGAAGCGCAGGCGCGTGTGTGCGTGTGCCTCTATGTCCGTCAGTATGAGGGAGCGGCCATTAGCCCACCAGCACGCAGTGGCAGCTTGTCTGCCACATTTACACACCTCAGTGCTCCGCTGCCCACATTGCTGCGGCAGCCGGTCCTGTTGAAAGATCATGACTCATGACATCAGCGCACACTGGCTGCCCCAGCTTTTAGCAGCTCTGTTTTACCTCCCAACCCCCCTCCCCCTACAACAGCTCAGGTCTGCTTCTTTTGGTGAGGAGTTCGTAAGGATCTTCTGGGGCCGGAGAATGCAGAGAGGAGTAATGGCGTGTGTGATATTTGTTTACTTCTGTGTGTGCGCGCGTGATATCTGCTGGTGGGCTGGGACCGTGCACAGCCAGCGATCCATTTGGGCCCCATTTAGTAGCAGCAACTGATTGGTCATGATTAGCGGTTGTGTCTGAGCTGTCTCTTCTTCTGGGACTTTATAGCATTTAACTTGCTTCAGTCAAGTGTGTTGTAGGGTCATGTTTGTGACCTCGCTTTATAGGTAGGGGTGCAACAGCGCATCAAAAAATTATGACATTGCGATGGAAAGCGTGACTTGCATTGATGAGAATGGGGGGGTCTGGGAATATTGCCATCCAATACAACTGCATTGTGAGACTTACACCAATGTTTGTAACAAACAGCACAAATCAAAAACTCAGTCCAGCACGTACTTTTACATTAGTGAGTGAATAGTACACTTTGAGATTAATGACTGTACAATAAGCCTTCAGTTTAACTCCTAAAAAAACTCCTAACTCCAAGAATTTTAAGGACTTTGCACTGTTAGTAAAAGTACTAACTAGTCCCCCAAGTTTCAAGTAACACGTAAATATACTTTTTTAAAACGAAATTTAAAGAAATGCTGCAATTCCACTTTCTGTGGCAATAGGAGCATATCTGGGGGAAATACCTGGAGTTGCATGGAAGAGTGTCTGGAAATGGGGCACCTTAAAATCACTGCAATGAAAAATGGTACAATAATGATGCCTAAAGATATTTGGGTCCACTGACCATCCCATTTCGGTCACAGTGTTTGAACTGCGATGGGTCCAAAATTTTGTGGACCCATTGCAGTTCAAACATTGTGACCGGAGTGGCATGGTGATTTTAAGGGGATTTTAAGGTGCTCTATTTCCAGACACTTTTTTTCTAACAGTGCAAGGTCCTTAAGATTTTAGGAGTTAAACTGACTGTGGAACTGCACATGCGCAGAAGGGCATGGGAACATCTCTATGGGTGGCATGTTTCGACAGTATACCAGAACTGGTTAAAGTCACGTTGTACAATTAATAAGCAGTAATTTGCACACATTAAAATGTGTTATTTTTCTGAGATTAGTTGACCAAAATTAACACGTTAATTCAACACCACTAGAGATTTAGGTTTATTGTACTAATTTTTGTGGTTGTACTGTATTGGATGTGCTTTCACATAAGTAAATATAAAACCTGCTTTGAGGGCCGTCCTGTACCATCCCATAGCATTGTGAGATTTCTGCACTGTGCCATAAACCTCAGTCTTCTAGGTACTTGACATGGTTCACTGTTAACGTTCTCCAATAGATCAACACTGTAGAGTAAAGGTTTTTCATTCTTGTCCCTGATGGGTATCGCTTTCGCTGTGCCCTCCGGCAAGCCACTTAACCTCAAACGCTGGAGATCATACCCAGCTGTTAACACACACCACAACACTTTCTTTAAACAAGAGCTTAGAATCAAACTGATGGCTTGTCCCGCGCCTAGCCGACCGCTGGGATCCTGATACAGCACAGGTCTCTCCTGCAGATTCCTGATGGCAGAAATGCCAGTGTTGAGTGAGAGGAGTGTAATCTTACTAAAGCAGCCTCTCGAGCACTCAGCATGACCCCTACGTTAAACCCGTCTCCTGCCTTTGGTCCTCCCACCTTTTGCCCTGTCAATTTTCCCTTAGCACAGAGAGCTGCCACTGATTTGCATAACAACAAGGGGAAAATTAGAGGGAAGTGAAGTGATGGACTGGAATTTGGAAAGCATTTTGTGTGTGTGTGTGTGTGTGTGTGGAGCAAAGAGTTCAGTTTTAGCATGGTACAATTCAATTTACATAGGTATCCCATGCAACTATGTTCAAGTTAGACTTTTGATTACTGTTTATGTGGAACTGCCAAACTGAAGCCCTCTTGCCCACAGCACAACTGCTAAATTCCACCAACACCAATTAGAAGCATTTCATGCAGCCTTGCTTTCACTAGTGTTTACATTTTCCTGTGAACTTACCATTCTCTCAGGGAATGTGACCTCCCTAACAGCCTCTAGGGAATAGTCAGCATTGTCATTGATTAATGACTGCATGAAAACCCTTGAAAAATGCCAAGAAACACCTATACAGGACAGTACAGGACAGGTTCATCCATCCATACACATTTGTTTGATTATAATGTGTGTCAGTTTTGTGAACGGAAAACAGTTCAGGGTAGACATTTTGCAAATATTTGAAAGCAACTACATTGACCGACTTAGTATGGATATGGCAAAGCACTCCTGAAGAGAAAACAAAGTTGAAGGTAGCTGCAGTAGTCTCTGTGCGTGTTTGGTAGGGGGCGTTTGCTTTCTCTCTCTCTAGTCCAGCTTCAGATGATTAGTATCGCCGGTGCAAACAGACCCTATCGGTATCATCCCATTAGCGAGCCTCTAAACAGTGCGTAAACACATCTTAATTATCTGGCTTGGTGACAAAGCAGCTGTTGAGTTTGTTGAGGGGGGGGGTGCTATCGAACGACGAATCCTCGACCCCTGCCAGATGGGAGCATTGCCCGGTAAAAAGCTTCCATTACGGCGGGCGATCTGAGGCATGCCTGCGACCGAGGCCCACCAGGTTCACATCGGGCACTCGCCGCACACCTATAATTTACCGGGATGCTTTCGCAGGGAGCCGTGAAAAAAAAAAAAAAAGCTGCCCGCCATTGTGGGGGCCTGGTAATTGTAGTCTCGTTTAGAAATGCAAGTAGCAATTAGCAACGAATTGGCATTATACGCCAGCATTTGCATTCCCGCTGGGTGTAAAATGTTGTTTTAATAGCGGTTTGTTTTCCCCACATGAAATTATCTAAGGGGCCTTTTATCACCTCCTCCCCTCTCACGCTGGCTCCAGCATGCATCAGCAGCAGCAGGCCCATCAGGGGATGGCCCTACTCCCAGCCTCAGATTTAGTCCCGCTGAGTGAAGAACAAGCTGCTGAGAGCGTTAAAACGTATTGGCGCAGGGACTTGCGTCCTAAGGGGCCTTCCTAAACTGTTGCAGACATATCATACCAGAACCAAGGCATGGTTTTGATCAGCTGACAAGCCAGCTGACAAGCCACTTGACTGGTTTATTATCACTGGTGTCATAAACTTTATAAAAAGTTTTTTTGTGTGTGTGTGTGAAATGATTTGACATTCTGTGAACAAATGAACCAACAAGAAAGAGAACCTTTTCTAAATGTTTAGGTTTAGTTAGTTTTTCCTTTTACAAAGATACCATTGTGAAGATGGAAGGTTTGCTAATGTCAGTGACAGCTGAGGGAATGATTGATGGTTGCATGTTACAGCTAATCATGGATATCTCTCTCTGTCCCTCTGTGTCTGTCTCTCGCTGTCTTGCTCAGAGGCTTTGGACATGCTGAAGGAGATGAAGGAAAAAGATGTGTTGCTGAAGGACACCTCAGTCACTATGTTTTTCCATACGCTGAACTCTGCTGCTTTGAAGGGAGACATCTCCACCGTCCAGCGTCTGCAGGAGACCGTCTTCACCCTGGGCCTCGTCAAACCCTCCAGCAACCTCTGCTCACCCCTGGTCACTGCATACCTGGAGAAGTGAGCAGAAATTACCCTTATTCTTTCCCTAACCACTACTATCAACGCTTCTTTTAAAACAGCCAGCCTGAATTACAGAGTTGCCTTTAGATACATTCTCGCATTTGCAGAAGTCCAAATGGGCGTTTGTGTTTGTCCACATGCATGTGCTCACAAAGACATCTATGGCTATCATTGCCTTCTGGCTAAAACTCACTATGCAAATTGAGCCGATGAGGGGGAAAAAAGACACGTTGTTTCTCCAAGCTTGGCCCCTCGGCCCCGCCCCCGAGCCTCCATTGAGGTCTATTTACGAGAGCCGCTTTTAAGTAGATCAGCTCATTTGCATGTTAATTATGCACCCTGTGCTAATTGCTGGATTTGCCGGGGACATGCAGAGCAGTGCGTAAGTGCCTCCCCCCACCATACCCCTCCCTGCTGGGGAATATAGGGGTGTACATGGTGTTAGTCAATGTGTACACACACACTCATGCGGGTTCGCTTGCTGCCCCTTCCAAGACTATTTGTTTTCCTGTCACTGGAGTGGTGCAAACACATCGGCACGGTGCGAGCTTTAATTGCTGCCTCTCTTGCGATAAGCTTTCTAATTTAACTCTGGTTCATTAGTGGGATGAAAAGGGGGGAGGTAGGAGCAGGGTGACTCTCCACAGAGAGGCAGATAAGCTCACATTCACACATCACACACACTCGTGGTGACAGGCAGACATCCTTGTGCACAACTTTGGTAGGAAATGTACGCAGGAGGAGATGGCGTTGCACAAGCTCTAAGTGGGGCAGCCTTGTCTTTTTGCCACACGCGTTTGGTATCAGCTGACAGGATTGACTTCATAAAGCACGAAGTTAAATGAACTGCCCAGTCTGTCTTTTGATTCCTTAATTCTTTGTCCTCCTCTCACACTGTCAGTCTTTTGTTCCTTCCTCACCCCTAAAGTTTTCCACCCTTCCTTACTCACCGCCCCCTTTTTTCCGGCTCCCTCTCATTTCCCGTCAACCCTCTCTCTTTCTCTTGCTCTCTCTCGTCCTCGTGCAGACATCCCTCTCTTTTTCCCCGTCTTGGAAAGCTGTGTGGACGGGTGGACAAAGCAGCGTGTGTCAGTATCTCGTCAGCGTGTCAGCTATAATGACTTAATGAACACTTCTCTATGGGATTAACTCTGACAGCCATCAGCATGTCGCCACGACGACCACGGCCGCCGCTCCTGATCCGTCCTCCTCTCCCCACCCTCCTCCTAATGAGCCGAACAAAGGGAAGTGGCAGGAACTTTTCTTTTGTGGAAGGGGGCTGGGAGGGACATATTAATGGTAACAACAAGAAGGGAGGAGAACAGGGCTGTCAACCGAGCAGGAGGATTTTTTTTGTAACATTTTTTTTTAAAGTCACGCTCTTGCACACATTTGACAGATGAGTGTGAGGAACTGCTGAGGATTTGCCTAGATAGGAAATCTGAAAAGCAGGGATACAGGTCGACAAAAGTTTATCAAGCAACTAGACAGCTGTGTCTGTGCCCCACATGTATGAAACTCATGGATCCTAAATCTTGGTGTCACCCTCTGCATTCCACACACACTCGGACACACTCATTTTTCGTTGCTTTTCTTTTCTTCTTTTTTTCTTTTTTCTTAAACCACCCCAGCCATTTAGTGGTCTCCCTCTTTGAGAATGCGTAGAATAGATGATAACATGGATGCCAGTCTGCGGAACAAAAGAGGAGGTGGGCGAGAAGGAGAGAGATAGAGAGGAGGGGAGAGGGGATGAAACGAGCTTTCTTGTCTAATTCTTCAGGTTCTTTGCGCAAAGCACTCACTCATGCTTTTTTTTTATATATATTCTCCTGCGACTTAATTGGCTGGAAAGTGCTTGACATGCGAAGTTGGTGACATTAACGGGTACATGTTGCAGTGAGGCTGAACGCCAGTGACAGCTAAATTGTATCCAGGGAAATTATGAAGCCTTCAACATGGTTAAGTCTTTTTTTTTTTTTTTTTTCTCCCTCCTTCCCTGGGGAAGCTTAGTTGCTACCAAGGGTGGTTACCAGTGGGCTGTGAAGACGGCAGGGGATAATTGCGGTTTGAGGGGCTTCATATCATATTGATCAGAGGATATCTCTTAAATGTTGCTTTTTCCCTTTTAGGTTGAGATAGGTTACTTTACAAATGAAATTGACATTTGAGAGAGAGAGAACTTTGTGAGGTGTGTGCTTTTTGAGCTCTAACATGTACCAAGATTTTTTCCCCCTAATATTTTTACTTAATTGAAACTTTTGTAGATCACTTTTACAGGTTGAAACTTTTGTTCACTTTTTGCAAACGCACCTATGTATCTTAACAGGATTGTGTGTGTGTCTCCAGCTCGCGCTCTTTCGAGTGCATTGCACAGTCAGCCAACATGTGTGTGTTTAAATTGACTCTTGACTCCTGCTTGATGAATAATATTGGCGCTCTTCATTTTAATTAAGCGCGATTGCCTAAGAGATGTCGTCATGGGCCAGGCTTAATCACTGCTTTTGTTTTGTCCGTCCCCCAAAGATCCTCTCCTCTCCTCCCATTCAACTCCCCTAACCAAGGTCACCCCTGTCCGAGCAGCATTCCCCTGGCCCCCGCTGTATAATCTCAAGGGTCGCAAACACGGCAGAAATTATACCTGTTAAACCCTCACTGGTTCACTTTCGTACCCAGGCTGCCCCCTCCCCACCGGTGCCCTATCTGCTTTGACCTCTGCGTGATTGGCACGGTAATTACCCAATCACTTGATGGCTGCCACTGTAGTCACAATAGAGCGATTGGAGTGGTGTTTTTCTCGTCTGCTCCCTCACTTTATTCCTCCGTCAGCCCTGTGTCAGACGAGCACTGAGCTCTTTGTTAGATACGGAGAGGGAGAGAGGGAAACGGAGCACGTAGAGTAGATCTAATTTTGTTGCCTTATTCTGTCAAACATCCCAGTCGGGGGTGAGGGCGAGAGGTGGGAAACGGCAAGAGGAAGGTGGGGTCCGGGCAAGTTGAAAGAGGCTACTGACCTTAAGTCCTTACTGAGAGAACCTTTTCTGCTGTTTTGTTCCTGAATATGGAATGAAACTCTTTCAGGCTCTCTCTTGTTATATTCAGATTTGTGCTTTATGTATTTCATTGCTATTGGAAGTATCTGTGATCATTCTTCCCCTATAGAAAGAACTAAGTTCCACTGAGCCCATTCTTAATTCTTCTTTTCTGTCTGTAAACAAAAACGACAGCAGGACACGGTGTGTTTGATTACCTTATCATTTTTTGTTTTAAATGAGCCTGATTTGACATGTTTGCTTTATAAATATAACACGCAGGGATAGCCACTACTTTTAGAGCACTGAACAACTGCTTGAATCATGAAAACATATATGGACCATTTATATAACATTTATAATGTTTCCTCTTATCATGATGCATGTTGTTGAGTGACAGCCAAACTTGTTTACTCTAGCCTGATGGAGTACTGTGTGTGTTTTTTTTCAGTGGGGACTTGTCTGGAGCAGTGGAAGCTTGTATGGAGTGTCTCAAGTTGTACAACCAATTGCCACGCATCCACGACATTATTTGTAGCCTGGTGGAGAAAGGAGATACTGAATTACTACAGAAAGGTGAGACACATCTGCACTGAAAACTTTGAGTGTATATCAGTCACTAGAATGTGAAGAGAAATGAGACTGTGCTGCTTCTTTTTTTTTTTTTACTCTGTTCCATGGTCACATGGAGTGTATGAGAGCGAATGATGGACGTTGATGGCCTGCTGTGGGTCAAGTTAAAAAACCTATATGATCATGTTTTTAATAGTCCGTGTCCTTGTAGGGGGCATGGAGAGGGCTTGATTTTTTTTTTTTTTGTTTGGAGCCGAGTGTGTTTGGAGTGTGAAGGGTATAAGACCCCAGGCAGGGTTGGAGGACCACTTTACTTATCAGCCCCTCCACCACTTGCATAACCTTAGCCACTCTTGCTTAGACACCCCTTGGGTCCTCCCCAGACACACACACACACACACACACACGCACAGGCAATTTTAATGACCCAGCCAGAATGTGTGTGGTATGAATATCAGTCTTTAGAAAAACCAAGAGCAGATCAGTTTAGCCATGTAGAATCATCTCTGCTCTCTTCACTGTATTGCAATGCAGTCACTGTCAGTGTATCGCAGTGTGAGAGTGATGTACAGAGGAGGGTGTGCTGCCTCGAGTCCTGCTGTGAATGAGTGGGGGTGCATGCAAGTGAAGCAATTCCTCTATCACGCTGGGCATATAGATACACATGAATTCCCCCACACTTGCTGCTTATATACCCAGTGTGTTCAGGCATGTTTTTTATGTAACCTGAAAGCACCCCCGCCCCTCCAATCTTTAACTCACACTCTTTCACATACGGCAGCGCACACACTCTTTCACATACACCAGCACACCAGGCTGCAGCCTGATTGAGTGTGATTGCATTGAGTGCTGTGTTGCTGAGGGTGCTCTTTTGGAGAAGTTTTCGCGGCCTGAGCCTGTCGGCTTAGTGCTGCAAAAAGAGAGCAGCGACAATAACCACTGGAGAAAATAGCTCCAAGAATCCATGTACTCCTAAGGTTGTTTGTGTGTATTTTTTCTAATTTTTTTTTTCCCTTCTCTTTCCCCGTTTCTCTGGGCAGCTATGGACTTCGTGAGCCAGGAGCGAGGCGAGATGACGATGCTGTATGACCTTTTCTTCGCTTTCATGCAGACGGGCCGCTACAGGGAGGCGCGCAAAATCATTGAGGTGGGACTGCCTCCATTGTGTCCAAAGCACACAGCTATTTAAAAGGCTTAATTACTTCCGCACAGCCATTTCCACTTTTAAATTAGACTGTGCCCAAAGCTTAGCTGCAGCCATTCATACCACACACGAAAGTAAAGCAGGTGGAGGGGAGAATAGTGTATGCGCTATGTAGGGAAGTGCTCATGAAAAGCCAGCTTTAACGGACTCGTGTGGACCTTACCGTATTTTGGGTGGTAGGTGATGTTTCGGGTGTGTATGAAGGAGACTTGCTCACACCTCATTTAAATACAAGAATCATGCCCACTTTCCATGTAGTGTCTTACCAAGGGCTCATGTCTGTGGATTTTTTTGCTTGAAGATGAGGGCATTGCAAATGGACTTTTCTTGCATATTGTGCTTGTACTTAATTGTCTAGTGGGAATTTGCTTCCTTCCATCCCTGAGTCGTGTCCTTTGCTTCACAAAGTTGTTTCCAGTACATGACTGATTTTGAGATGCCTGATGTGGTTTGAGCGCCTCGTTTGTGACGTCTCAGCGCTATCTTACCAGGCACAAGGAGCTCTCACGAGTCCTTTCGTCCGATGTGAAACGGCCCTGACAAAGCCATTTGAATGTTCAATTAGTCAAGCATTCTAATAGGACAGTACTGCTTGGCTCCTTTGGTGCTCTGTGGTCCACTTGCCAGAGCCAGTCAAGCTGCTGCCTCTGTTGATTAAAAATGTGTTTTGTCCATTCTTATGCTTGTCTTAGGCACATGTCCACTGTTTTTTCAATACAGTGTTCCTCCGGTTCAGAGTTCGTGGCCCTGGTCGTTTGCAGATTTTTTCGTAGCACTAAAATAAATTGTTGCAGAAACCCCCCACAAATCATCCTCTGCTTTTCTGCTTCTCTGTTTTCCGTTTAAAATGTGTTTCGTGGATGCTCTTGGTGAGTTAAAAGACAAGGTCAGGGAAAGCTTTGCATAAAAATCATTCACTCACATTTAGCAAACTGAAGATTCCACAGGGAGGCATTAGTAGAAATCAAATCTTCACATGATTGCCGCTGTGTATATACCACACAACATATTTAATTATCCTTAACACCTAATTCTATAGTTGCAGAAAACTATATAATGTAAGTGAGCCCTCTACAGAGATTTATCCGTGTGGCTTAGGAAACAGGACGGCTTGCTTAAAGCTATAATAAAGCTTTGCAGTGTAGCTTAATGCTGCAGGTAGTTGTTTTTTGACATATCACATTTTGAGTAGAATTGCTGTTTTTGTGTCTGTGGCATCTGATCCAAGATTGGTCTTACTGAAATGATTTGGGAAAGCCAGAACGTTTGTAGCCTGACACGCAGGGTGATTTTTTTGCTGTGTCATGTTAAGGCATACCTTATGTGCTTTTAATATATTGTAATTGCCATATGCTGCTGTGTTATCACAACGTGGAGTTTTGTGTAATCTTTCTCACCAAGCCCTTGGTCTTTTGTTCTATCATGCTCATCACATGTTCCAACTGTAGGCCTAAGCCGGGGTATTTAAAGTGCCATCGCTCAGAGGCTTTGGGTGAACAGGCCAAGATGCAGTGTGCCGTGCTACGCACAATTCTGAGGGCTCTGGGCCGTGCCATTTGGCTTCTGTTTCAATATATACCGGATCATGATAATTCCTTCTTCCTGCCTGTTGGGTATTACTCCAGCTGATAAGCTATCGATGGTCACTTAAGGGCGCTGTATTCTCCAGCAGCTTTGCCTTGATGGTTTGGGATTCAAGTGTCAATCTCGCTTAGAGCCTTAGCGTATTAGTTTTGCTCTGGATATAAGTATGACACTGGGGGGTTATCTATAGCTGATGGCAGAAGATTGTTCCCGTTTTGTGTATCACAACAGGTCATGTGCATGTTTTGCCTCGAGACTTGAGTTTATCATTGATGGATTGCATGTTCACAAAATATACAATTAGGATCCGTTCATATGCCTGGTTTCGTAGGGTATTGTAGCTCCGTTATTATTCAAAACACAACTGTAATATTAACACATACAAAAATGTACTGTAGCCTTTGGTTCCGACTTTAAATTGATAACAGTGAAAAATGTAATTTTTCCCAACCCCAAAATGGACAAATGAACTCCATATATGTAAAACAGTAGTAGCATCTGTGTTTAAAACTGTAATATAATGCGTATACTTTTTAAAATTATTATTGTTAAATATGGGGAATAATACATCATACAGTGTCAGAAGCCACATATGCAGATGTGCTTGATGTGGTTGTATGGGAGGTGTGTAATTCAGGCACAGAGTTATATTTAAGGTTACATTACTTGTAGCTTATATGCCTTGTGGCTCCAGAATGCAAGTCAAGAAGCAAATAATGGAGGAGAATGTTTTGTCTGAGATTTAGAGTAAATGGGGGACAATGTGACCAAGACTAAACTTAAATGAACTAAAAATGAAACCAGGTGTCTCTTGCCAGTGTCTCATAGCCGAATGATTTGTGGTCCCCTTACTGTTTCCATCCCTAAACTTTTCCAGCCCCTTGACTGTAAATGCTCTCAACGCTTGCGTTTAATGGAAGCTCATTAAGCAGAACAAGGAGTGGGCTCCTCATGGCCGACTGCGGGGTTAAAAGCCCCTTTTGTTTGACCAGGCTGCTTCATTTAATATAGAGCCACTCCTCAATCCTCTGCTGACCAATTAAAAACAGTGATATCTAAGTATCATCGCCGGATACAGACATTAGTTGTAGCCCAGATAGGGGTTGTAAGTGCAGTGATTGAGTGCTCTGCAGGTGATTTTGTTGTCTGTAATTGTGAGATTATTAATAATAACAGGTAATTAAGTGAAACAAATGGAAACGATTTATTGTAATTAAGACAGTTGTGTAGGAACATTTAAAGGAAATCCCTGTGTAGCTGCTCAGGATAGAGTACGACCTGCGGAGAGGAGAGGGGGGGACTTTGTTTGTTTATGGAAGAAACAGACTGAGCTACATGGGTGAAGGCACCAAACCCAATAAAGCGAATACAGCTCATTAACAGAAACGGAGCTGTTGCTATTGCTATTATGATTACATTACATATGGAAATTTTCTGTGTAAATTTAAAAATCAATTTTATAATTTTAATGTCTGTGTATTTTTGTACACTTTTTAGAGACAACTCTGCTTAGACAAGTGTTTTTAAGCCTTGGCAGGCTCTAAATCTGAACAAGATGTTCTTTTGTGGATTGGCCAGGTGAGTAAGGATATATGGGTTTGTGTCTCGTCATACTGGATTTATCCTGGGTGCACAACAGGCCTTGAGGCTGTTTGAAACATTTTTAGAACGAAGTACCAAAAAAGACTTCATAGCATGTACTAAAGAAGATTATGGATGAGAGAGGAAAGGGCGAACTTGAATTTCTCCTGGGGGCTGTTGTATCAGGATAACAATGAACAAATTATTCCACATCATATGTTTTAGCATGCTTTTCTGGGTATATAGTACAGCAGAAGTTTCAGTTGGAGGGAGGGAGAACACTGAGCAGCTATGGCACGATGAAATGTTGGACACTTTTGTTAATATTGCTAATTATATATTTTTTTAAATTGTAAAACATTTTTAAGCAACAGACAGACTACAAGGTTGCAATTAGTATCAGTAAACTTGGTAGGTGTTGTGATGGAAGATACGGAAAACATATCCACCCTTATCTGCCCCACTCGTCACCATGAAGGGACAACCACTTACCAGATGACATTGTGTGGTGCACCATTCTCAATACAGAAGTGACGCCCACACGGTAGTGCCATTTTGTTGTGTTTGGCAGTGATGGTACGAGCAGTGTGTTCAGTTTCCAGTGGCAGATGTTCAAGCCTCTGAAAGTGACGACCAGTTGTCTTTTTAAACATTCTACACCAACATTACGGTATAGCGCATTTATGAGAGAGGATTGATCGTTATATTAGCTGCAGCTTTGCTGATATCCCTCTGTGTGGTTCTAAATGCTTTGATTAAAGTTGTTTTGAATTGTTTTCTTTCTCAGACCCCTGGTTTAAGGGCGAGACCTGGGAGACTGCAGTGGTATGCAGAAAAGTGCATTGCAGGCCAGCAGGTATGACATGCAAATTCAGATACACAAATACTGGCACACACTCACACACCCATAAACCCAACTGTCTTGCTATCTTGCTAGATGGAGGCTCTGGAAAACATGGTGGACATGACAGCCAAGTTGTTTGAGTGTGACCGAGATGAGATGTACCACTATCTGCTCCGTCTCTGCAGTACGTAGTGTTTTTTGTGTGTCTGTGTGTGTGTCTGTCTGTGTGTGTGTCTGTCTGTGTGTGTGTCTGTCTGTGTGTGTGTCTGTCTGTGTGTGT
>JBBJLR010000153.1:10209460-10219673 GCA_037577145.1 Brachypetersius gabonensis
GTGTGTGTGTGTGTGTGTGTGTGTGTGTGTGTGTGTGTGTGTGTGTGTGTGTGTGTGTGTGTGTGTGTGTAAAACTGGCAAGGGAAACTCCACAATAAAGAGTGTTTTTATCTCGCTCAGCAGTCTCCCTAAGGGGATTCACCTCCAGAACATACCTAAGAGATGAATTTAATAAGCCAGAAGTAAAGCTGATATCGGTATCATATCTGTCATGACAAAACTATGTCCAAAATGACAACTTATTGGAGAAAGCAAAAACAATACTTGTAAGTTTGTGTGTATGTTACAGAGCAGCAGAATAGTAGGAGCCAAAGTGGCCCTAGCACTTCCTATAGTGTATTATGATGTGTCAGAATGACTGTCTCTTAATTATTGTAGATCAATGTAGACTGTTCTGTTTAATTAGATGAGTTTATTGAGCATTTTCAAAATTGTCTAACTAATCGTTGCAGCCCTTGGTCCATTCTGCAGATTCTCTCCAGCCACGTTTCTGTCTCTGCTCCCACAGCCTGCGTGTTTATGAAGCATTAAGCGTACATGGCCATTCTATTCCCTGCTGTCTTTTCTTTTGCATGAGTAGCTTCTCCAGCGTGCCCCTCATTCATTATATAGGCAACATATGAGCTACAGGCTGAGTAAGGGGAGTGAACAGACGTCAGAATTGAGATTGATCTTTTAAAAGGGCTGGTATGCATGTTGTATGTTGGGAGAAATACAGAAGCAGGCATAATAATTCTATGAGATCTAACACTAACTCACTAATCCCTCATTTCTAGGGGACACAAATGACTACAAAAAGGCAGAGGCAGTGTGGATGAAGATGCAGGAGGAGAACATCATTCCTAGAGAGAGGACCCTGCGTCTGCTAGCTGACATCCTCAAGAGCAACAACCAAGAGGTGCCCTTTGAGGTGCCTGAGGTAAAAGAATTTCAAACAAAAATTCCAGTTACAGAGAATTTTATTCAACTTGTATCCCATGCTGCACAAAACTCTGTTAAATAAATAAATCCTAAAAAATGCCTTCTTTGAAACATGTAGTTCATCAGGCACTGATGTTATTCACAGGATAATCAGAAAAGTCTACTTTGTATAACAATAGCCACATTTTTTACACAACTTTAATCAGGCCTCAATTTCTCTCTCAACCTGAATATATACTGTCCAAGCCTGACTCAACCTGTGGCACAAAGTTTAGAATCCAAACCTGACTCCATCCTCACCATCACCAACCAAAGAAAACACATTTTAAATTACCTTAGCAATGTGCAAATGTGGTTACCAAGCTCTATTATGCATGATTCTAGGTCATACCTCATGGTAGAGGCCCAAGAAAGCAGGAAGGAAAAGCCTATCCTGGGTATGAAATCCAAATTTGACCAAACATTTGAGAAATTGTTAATCTGTCATTATTCTGAATTTCTGAATGTTTCAAGAGCTGCTACACATTGCACACTCACTATTCTGTCCGCTTGGCTCTTAATCCTCACTTTTTACTTTTAAAAAAGAAATTGGATTTTAGGATGATGCTAACAAAATCCCTAAATTAAGGTCTACAGCAGCCGCATTAAGTCAGCCTCTAAATGCCTCCATATGTTGGTTGCTTGAGAAAGGGGCTCATTAAATGGCGTGGTTGGAGTGTAGTGATTCAAATTTTTTTCTGGCCCTTTTGTCTAAAAAAAGATTCACAGTTATCCAGTTGTTTATCTTGGTATAAGAATATACACACTGAATGATGCTCACTTGATTATTTATAAATACAGATGCAGTAACTTCATAGAATAGATGCTTTACTTGCGTCTCGTTGTATAAGGTTGTACATTCGTGTGTGTGTGTGGCATTTTTTCTGGAAATGTGGCAGATGTGGTATGCGCAGCCAGAAGTCAGAGAACATTCTGAGAAGGTGGAACAAAGTGCTGTACCCAGGATTTCGCATCAAAATCTCTCTCCTGCTGACTATAACCTCAGAGTGATAACTCTCAGCAAGAAGCAGCATTCCCAAGGTATGCCCTTTAACTGTTGGTCCTGATTTTGTTTAGTTACTTGTGACATGTCTTTGGGATTATTGATTGAATTGGTAATCTGCTTTCTTCTTTTTGCCACCATTATCTGGAGGTGTATGTTTAATGTAGAAAAGGATCTTCTTCCCTACTTTCAGCTGCTCTTATATTTCTGTTTTGCTAAAATACTTTGTGTTACTTTGTTGTCATATATTTCAGTCTGGGACAAAGAACATTTATGAGAATGCACTTCTGTTTCTAAGTAAACGGCATGTTGACTTTTACAACTAATGTGTGTTTTCTACGTATAGACGCCTTTGTCATTCTGAAGGAGGTGGACAGGAAAGGCATAACTTTGGAACCTGCTGCATATGATTTGCTTATCAAGGCCCTGCTGTCCTCGGGCAACCTGGAGGATGCCATGACCGTAAAAGACATGTGAGTGCACTCGTGTTAACGTTTTTTCATTCTCTCATGCTGTTTTTTTACACTCTTGCACTTTCCACATCATTGATGAGATGATATGCACTCCAAGTTCTTTTGTCTTTCTTGCTGTCATACTCCATTCCACTCCCCACCCCTCATTTCAGTGCTTCTCACTGTCACACACAGGTTTAAGGGTCATAGTCTTAGTCATTGTCGGCTGTGTTCTTTCTCAGAAAATCTTCTGTGATTTGAAATGAATAGCTGCCCCTAATCTTAGACTTATCTGCCTCTCACTCACGCATACACAAAGTGAGCATTTTTAAGTCTTCCATGGAGCCAGATAATCTCTTTGTTCTCAGAAAAGATTGGCTGGGCGTAAAAATGAGTCGTCTTCTGATTAGTAATAGATCTTTAGCATTGTATTAGTATAAATGTAGGCTTAGACTGTTCTGTGCTTTCTGCTGAATGCTCTCTGAAAGGGTTTAGTGCTGTAGATCTGCTTTTTGCTCTCAGTATATCCTTATGAAAGACGGTCCATTACCCTCAAAAGTTATCCCTGCATGAACTCAGATCAAACGATAATTGCGTATAGATCTGCATTTGCTTTTTTACTCATCATTACACCACTTATTGTCTTACTATCTTTTTTTTAGTGCCAATGTATGTTTTCTGGGCTGATAACCAGCAATTGTTGCAAATACCAATGCCAATACCACACTTAACAACAATTTTGCATATATAACATTCACTGATGCATATTGTAGTTGAAATCTTCATTGTAATCGGGGTTGTGTAAAATACATTTCCATTCTTTCAGATTGTTTTTCATTTTTTAACAGCTGCACTTAAACGATGACAAGTAAATTAGTTATGTTAGGCCGGGGGTGTCCATTCGTCGTCACAACATGCTGGTGTGGTTTCTTGCGTGGATTGGAATTGAACCTTCTGTCTTTTCATGCAGGGTGGTGGGTTTACTTGAGTGAGTTGAGGGAACCTAAAGACCCAATGTCTGTGTCTGTACATAAATAAGTGTGTGCAAACAAACTTTTATTCATCATTATTTTTGGCAGTATTTGATTAATGGTTATCAGTTTTCCCCCATTTACGTTATTAATACACTGGTATTAATATACAGTAATCCCCCGCTTTGCACGGGGGTTATGTTCCAAGAGCACCCACGTATGAAAAACCGTGTTGTGTTTTGATTTAAATAGGCCTATTTTTATTGTGTGTGTGTCTGTGTCTGTGTCTGTGTCTGTGTCTGTGTCTGTGTCTGTGTCTGTGTTAGAGAGAAACAGTGTTAGCATTAGCAGTGTGCAAAGATTCATACACAAACATTAACACACTCTACTCTCTCCAATCTCTCTTTTTTTAGACAGCGCACAGCTTATTAATGCTAAATAAAATGAGAACCCACTGAGCTGGTGGTGGTAATACAGTTCGGTTCTCCAAAAAAAAGGGTGAGGATATTTGCAGTTTCCACGTTATTGTCGGGATTTCCGCATAAAATTGAGTTTGGTTCTTTAAAAAAAATCTGCGTGTGACTGAATCCGTGACTCCTGATCCACGTAAAACTGGGGGATTACTGTATTTAGTTAATGTATATCTCTTGGAACGTATCTTTAATTGACTTAATTAAATAACTTGGAGATGTGTGACGATACATACAAGCATGCAGACGAAGCACACTGACCCACTTACACAAAGACAAAGAAAAGCAAGATGGCTTAATGCCCAGCCATCGTTCCCCATATGGCTGAGCATCTGAAGTATTTTCAACCCAAGCCAGAGGAGTGCACAAGAATCCTGCTTGTGCTCAGCTTAATCATAACACACCAGTGTGCTGATAACCATTGTGTATGAGGTAGAGTGAGTGTGACTTTGATGGCATTTTGGCAGATGTTGGGGAGGGTTGAGGAGGTGGGGGCTGAGTAGTGGGGGACTTAGTGGGCAGATTAAGAGGATTGGGAATAGAGCAGTGGAGAGAGGGATTGCATGCCGCTCGGAAGGCCAGATGAGGAGGGGAGGAAAGGGACAGAGGGATTTTTCAAGGCTCGATAAGAAGTCGTCTGACCCTAGCTACGGCAGCAATCTGCTGAACAGCCTGCTCTAGGCCCATCGCCGTGGCGATAAGGAGTGCCGGCGGTTGCTCAATTGGGCAGTGGGACTAATCTGGCCAGCAAATGTTAAAAAAAAAAAAAAGGGTGGGACAGTTTGATTGAGGTTTTAGGGAGCAGGGATGAAAAAATAAAACGCTAGAACCTAGAAGAGGATAGCGGATCCAGGACCCAGGGATTTGTGAGCACACTCAAGCGCACACATGCACGCTCACTTTGTCTCCCATGCTCAGATCTTATTGGTATGGAATGGCAGGAATTACCACAGAATGTCAGATGTGTACGCATTTCCCATAGTGTTGCACACAGTGTTTATAGCAGTTACCTTTCGCGTACATGCTTCTGAGCCTTGCTGACGAATTTATATACAAGCTAGCAATAGTGGATTAATCAATAGGCCGGATGGTGGAAGGCAGCCTCTAGTTCTTGTTTGGTTCTATAGTACTTCAAGTTTTTTTTCCTCTGTTATACCTATTGAGCCTGTTTTTCATTGACATATTTGTGGCATTTCACAGAATGATTGAAAGAGTTAATGTAATTTAGTTTGCAAATGTAATCTGACATCCTGAAGATACATTAAACAGTTGTTTTAGACATAACAAAAATATTAATTGGATATATGTACAGTAATCACCTGTTATTCGCGGGGGTTACGTTACAAGAGCACCCACGTATTGTGAAAAACCGCGTTGTGTTTTGGACAAAAAAATGCGTTAAAATTACTATTTTAATAGTGTAAACCCTAAATATGCCGAAGTCAAAAACGAGAGAGAGACACAGGGACAGAGAGAGAGAATAAGAGAGAGCGAGAGAGAGGGTAAAAGAGAGATAGAGACGATTCACGCGCTCTGGAAAAGTCGCGAGAGAGAGAAAAAGAAAGAGCGAGTGGGGGCGATCCGCGCGCTCTGGAAAAGGGGAGCGAGGGAGAGAGGCGATTCGCGCGCTCCGGAAAAGTCACGAGCGAGAGAGAGAAAGAAAGAGCAAGAGAGTGAGGAAGTGAGAGAGAGGAGCTCCGCGCGCTCCGGAAAAGTCACGAGAGAGAGAGAGAGAGAGGTTTAAAATGGAGAAGTCCCGACAGCCATGCACCGGGAGCCAGAAGAACTAAAATGAGTTTAAAAAAAAACAACATTGCCACGAAAAAAGCAAAAAAAAAAAGGATATTTGCAGGTTCCACGTTGTTGATTTCCACGTAAAATGATCAGTTTTGTTCTCAATAAAAAAACAAGTGTAACTGGATCCGAGAGTCCCGATTCGCGTAAAACTGGGGGATTACTGTAAATATAATTTGAGGCATAAAGTGCACAAAAAGTTGTTTCCTCAGCCTGCTGGACAGTAGAGGTGGGATTAACCCCTTTTATGCATCACTTGTACTTTGCAAGTGCAAACTCTAGTTTACTGGCTTCTTTAAAGCATAAAATCAGAAAACGCTCAGAACCAGTATGGAAATAGGGGAAGAAACAGCCTTCACAAACATCCAAAAATTAAAAGAACGATAATAAAGTTGGAGAAAATGTGCATGTGTTATGTCACCAGTCCTAATTGCAGTGATCCTCTCAATGTGTATCGTCTCAAACTTTTGGCCATTTACATGGCAATATCAAAGAAACAAATGGAGTGAAAATGCTATAATTAGGAATGTAGTATGTATTCTTTTGTTGAACACTGTGCACCAACTGTACAATTTTATATAATAATTGAGAACACTTTAAACACATCTTGTTGCCAGCTAAAATGTGCCTCATCATTAGTTTAGCAAAACCAAAGAATCTGTAGATCCTTACTATTAGCCAAAATATTAATTAGGCCTTTTTGCTAAACCCTCTGCCCTCTTGCTTGCAGTGCCTCCAAGTATATTTCAGGATTCCGTTTGAGTGACCTAGCCAACAGTCTCCACATTTTAACGCATGTGAAACATGAAAACATCAAAGGTAAGCCAAAATGTCAGTTTTGTGTGTTTAACCATTAACTGAACAGTCCTCTCAGTAATATCATTAATATTCATCATGGTATTTACCATAAACACTGAATAAAGGAGGCTGGAATTAATCGTGCATATGTTTTGTCTGTTGTTCTCACCTAGATGCTGTGGATGTTCTGAAAGGCATGCTTCAGGGTGACCAGGTGCCCTCCCAGATGGCCATTACACGAATAGTCCAAGCCATGGGTAGTCAGGGAGATGTACAGGGCATCCAGGAAGTGGAAAACATGGTGAAGATGCTTGGCCCATCCATCAACCTGTCCACCATGCTGTTTGTGAACAACACCGCATTGGCTCAAATCAAAAAGTGGGCTACTTTCCTCTTTTCTCAGTCTCATTGTGTTGGTTGGTGGTGACTGATGTGTCGCTGTCAGACACAGACAATGTAGGCCTTTAGAAAATGCAGGATTGCAATTGTATCACAAACTGTCCAACATATATCTTGTTCTTGGAAGAAATACTAAAACGTATTTCTTTATAAAACTGGGTTTCACGATTTGACATCAAAAGGGCTGCCACAAATAGTCAACATAACTGATAACATGTTGACTATGGAGCAATGGAGTTGATACACTACTTGCGGTCATTCTGATCTTTAGGAAGTGGGGGAGGCGGCTATATGGCTTCAAAAGAAATGATTTGTTGCGCAGAACGTTGAGTGACGGTAACATAGTGACTAGACAGGGAAGAAATAACCATTGTGTTATGATGTAGAACTCAGAATAACAGCTAATAGAAATAACTGTTAGTTGCACTTTAGGATCGATGGTTCATTACTCTAATCTTTGTGGAATGATGCACCAATCTTTATCCCTTTATCTTTATCAGCCTGCGCTGCATCTATTACAGCCAGTTTTCTCCATCTGTAGTTCCCTCCCTCCCCTCCTTTTCCTCCACCCCTGCCGCATTTTTGGCCATTATTATCACATCCCCCCCAATCGGCTGTGATTGCTGTGACCAGCCGGTCTGAATAATTTAGCTTGGCCTGTGCTAATGTGGTGCCCAGCTTCCGGAACCTTCCGTCTCTCCTCTTAACCAGTCAGTTTGGCTCAGGCGAGCTGGCTGCACGTGTCAATGTGGTTTAGGCCCAGGCGGGGGTCAGAGTTCAACCCGACAGGAATGGCGAGGGTATGAGAGCAGAGGAATGTGCGCAGTGAGCCGTGAGTGAGCGCTTTGCTCTTCCGCTGTCCTCCACTGTCCCGCTCCTCACAGTGCAGAACAGCACACGCTGACAGCCTGGAACTGGCCTGCGTTCAACCGCGAATATTAATGTGGCCAACGAAAGTTTTATGCCTTCATTATTCAGGGAGTGGGTTTGCCTCTCTGTACTATTCTCCAGAAATAAGCTGATGATTGTTCTTTATCACTGTGGCCTGTCATTTTCACTAAAGTGCATATTAATATTAAGATAAATGGCAACTAGCTGTTTGGTGATTTTGTTGGTATTTAAGTAACTTTAGACGTCTTTTCTGTCCTGTCACAACAGCTAAATAATGCCTCTCTTTTTCATGCTTACAGTGGGGACATAGAGAGTGCAGTAGAGGGACTGGAATCTTTGTACACCCAAGGCTCAGAGACTGGACAACAGAACATCTCCTTTGTCTTCCGTAAAGTTCTAGATGAAAACAACGAGGAAGCACTTGATAAATGTAAGATCTAAAGCCTTTCTTGATTACTACAATGCAGTCCATTGATTTATACTTACAAAATCCACGAGGGTTTTTCTGGAGGGTTTCCTCCACTGTAAGTTGGAGTGTTCTGAGACTTTTCATTTCTTTGTCATTGGACAAACTTACAAAATCCGCGAGGGGTCAAATACTTATTTCCTCCACAGTATACAGGGGGTCCTCGAGTTACAAAACAAATTTGTTCCTTCGATATTTATGGTGTTAGTCGAAACTTACCCTAGTCTGTCACTTACTGATCCTAACACAGTTATAAAATTATAAAAACACAACTAAACCCTAGAAAAAGGAAATAGAAAACTCCCTTACTCATATGCAGCGGTACTGTGTATTCTTCCGGTACACGCAACCAAAGTAGTTCACCCACTTGGTCTAGAAGTACGAGAGTGTAAGCCGAGTGGGTGTGAGAGTTGTAAACTCGAAACGTATGTGGAGTCTGTTGTAGGACCCCCAGTATTATGACAAGCCATGGGTGTTCTTTGCATACTGGACAATAACATCTAGGATCTAGGTTGTTATTGTTGTACCAATGACTAATAACTCTGTCTTTCTCTGATTCTCTCTCAGTGAGTGCCATGGCAGAGCGACTGTGCAACCATTTTGCTACGTACAGGCCTGCTACTTTCCTGTTTTTGCAGTACCTGGACTCAGGCAGGTCGGAGGAGGCCAAGTTTCTGCTGCAGGTCAATTAATTCCACCATGGCTAGAGCATGCTCTCTAACTTAACTGTACTCTTAAGAAATGAATAAGCTAAAAGGGTCCTTTGAGAAGAAGTCACAGAACTGTGGTTTAGGGCCTCCAGATGGTCCCCATTTTTAGACCTAACTCCAGTGTTTGCAACATACAAAAAAACTCAACTGCAACATACAAAAAAAAAGTGGAAGCCCTTAGAACAACATGACTCCAGGGGAGCCTCCAGGACGAGGATTAGGAACCACGATCGTTGAACTACTTTTGTTTCCCTTTGAATAGATAAGATGTGCGGGTAGAAAGAATGGTTCTTTATAAAATCAACAACGAATGGTTGACGCTGTGTTTAGTGCCTTTATTTATAGGAGTAAGGGTTGCTGTTTCATTGAGTTGTACTCCAGGCTGAAGCAAGTTTTGCTTACTTCAATTTCCGCTCTGGTAATCTCCTGCCCTTTCAGTGCTCTTACTATGTCTCACATTAGTTATTCTGCTTTTTCTGTGCACATTATATATTCTATTCTTTAAGGAAGTCTGTCCTCTCCCCAAAAGCCCCCAAACAAGTTGAGTTAAAAGTCTTGTGAAATAGCTGAATTAAGTAGCACCTCAAAGCGGGTCACAAGAGTAAGCCTTTGGAGATGAGCATATACCAAGAGAGCTTCAAACATGGCAAGTTAGAATTCTGGTGTGTTCCACAGAGGGACTTCTAAATGTCCTTAAAATGTAATTTTAGAACAGGCCTTGGATCAGTCAGCTAAGCCAACATAGGTCAGATCAGCCTGTGTATATGAACCACAGGCCGATCTTCAATCAGCCCTGATGTAGGACTGCTCCCCTGAGAGCTACATAGCGCTTGGGTGGTGTTTTAATTGCTCTGATTGTACTAAAGGCATTCAGGCGCTGAGCTGACTCTGGTCCATTTTAATACACAAGCCTGTTAAAAGCCTCCCAGGCCTCTTGGCTTTTTAATTCAGCGGCAGCCGGCGAAACACACATCCTTCACGACTGGCTTGTAACGCGACCTCATTGCCACTGAACCCAGAGAGAACCTGGGGCAGCACAGCAGTTTTTGAAAAAGCCTCCACACAATCTCATTTATAAAAGACCACACACACAGCTTTTTTCCATAACCTCAGTTTTCACTCTAACTTTGTAAAGCAAACAGAAATATTTTTCCCCACTATTTAAGCATAAACTGATTGTTACTGCCTTAGTAGTGTATATAGAATGTATGTAAGTGTATATATGTACATATTGCGTGTGTGTGTTGACTTACAAAAACATTATTTGTAGATGTATAAATATTCTAGATATAAAGGGTG
>JBBJLR010000153.1:10224954-10241445 GCA_037577145.1 Brachypetersius gabonensis
TCTCTCTCTCTCTCTCTCTCTCTCTCTCTCTCTCTCTCTCTCTCTCTCTCTCTCTCTCTCTCTCTCTCGCTGTGTGTGTCTCTCTCTGTCTCTCTCAGCTGGGGATAAGGACTTCTCCTCTGCAAAGGCTCTCTATCAGCAGGCGCAGGCAGAGGGGCTGCAGGTAGATGAATTGTCTCTGAAGAGGTTGGCCCAGATGTACAGAGAGGCTGGAGAGGCTGTGCCCTTTGAGGAGCCCCCGGTAAATATAACTCACTCACAGCTGGTTCCTTATGGCGCAAGTAATTTTGCTTCAGTAACTGTGTGTGCATGAAAATGCATGGAACATTACAGCATAACACTAATTTGTGTAGGGTACCAGAGTAGTGGATGCTGGTTTTGTGTTGATAGTAGGTTTATATGGTTATATATGGTCACTTTTTTGGTATTAAGGTTTCTCTTTAGTTTATGTGAGCTGTGTAAAGTGTGTTCAGGGAGATAAGTTATAAGTGGGAGGGGGAAAAAAAATTATTAAAAAGTTGTGCGTCACTCTCTGACACTCTCTACACTCTCTATTGACCGAATTTTCAAGTTTCAGTAAACATAGTAAGGTTGCAAAATTTCAGTTTGGCTTTCCAAACAGCAAACTTGATATATTAGATATTTTATTTAGGGACCCACTGATAATTTAAAGTAGGATTTTAGGATTTTGTACAAAATTTAACATTCTTTTTTAAGGTTGGCTACAGTTATCTTGAGTTTAACCAAGATTCCTGGAAACTGCACTGACACAATTCACTGTTGGAGTCAAATACATTCTCACAAAATGGATATTGGAGTGGATTTTTATTCATATTTCAGGTGTCTCATTTGCACTTTTGGTTGGACATCAATATTTTGGAGTCCAGTTCATTTAATTGCATGCACTATTACCCCCTCACTCTCACATTCTGGCTCTTTCTTCCATATGCAGATAATTTTTGCAGTTTTAAAGTCACTATGCGGTTAAATTTGCCATCTAAAAAAGAACATAAAACAGCATGTATTTATCTTGTGCTAAATTTACACTTCTTTGGCTGTGCCAGTATCCTTTTCTCAGATAGTCTGAGTTACACTGTCATTATTTAGTCATTATTTCATGGCATGTTGAATTGAATCCATCCAGAATTCTCTGCACTCATTCAACAACATTAATGAATGACGTTCTACTTGGAACACTGGTCTTACCAGACACTCTGCCTTGAGTTCAGCCAAGATATCTGGATGTTAATTAGACCTGATTTAATCTTCTTGCTCAAGGTGACTATGATCTTGCTTGAATATCATCACCTGCATCTGACTCCAATGTCCACCTACAGCCCTCATACCACCATAAACACTTCACCCCTCTCTCTCCTTTGTATTATTTACAGCCTGTCAGAATGCTATTGCCATGTTTTTAGAACAGTGTTAAAGCAAGAGCCTGTCAAGCCCACTCCACCACCCCACCTACCCCTATGCTCTCACTTCACCTTTTAAGTTTGCACAAAGCAATCTCAGGTAGTGCCCCCCCCCCCCCCTTCAGTCTCTCCCACTCGCCACCCCCCTTTCCTTCTTTCTCCCCAGTCCTGAGGCAGCCGCTAATACCCGAGAACAAAGCGTCTCCTGAGAGCTCCGATAAGGGCAGATTTGAGGTGCTGTTCACATCTGGCCCCGTTTCCCCGACACGGCTACCGCTATTTATCGACTTTAATTACGCTGTTAATAGGGGAATATACAATGTTGGAGCAACAGTAATCTTCTGAAAGCGTTCACCTTCAGTTAAAAAAACAGAAGAGGCCTGGCTTTTAGAGGGGGCCGCAGCTTAATTAGTAGGACTTTGGGGGGGTGGGGGGGGTTTGGTAGATTGTAAATGTGTTTGTGCATTTAATCCGGAATGAGATGAAACCAGAGAGAAGAATTGCTGGGGCAATGGGGCTGTTAATGCATTGCTGCTGTGGGGGGGCTGAGGGTTTGGATGGTAAACATAACAATGAAGCACAGACTTTCACAGCACTGCGTACAGAGAGACAGAACAGTTTTCGAGTCAAGAGGTTAGAGGTTATGGGTTCGAAACCTACCTTCAGCGCACCACCACTGGGTTCCTGAGCAAGACCCTTAACCCCAACTTGCTCCAAGGAGACTGTCCCCTGTAGTTAGGGAATAGAAGTCGCTTTGGGTAAAAGCATCTGATAAATGTCATAAATGTAGATTTTAGCACAAAATTATTGTGGACAATTTGGTATAAATGAGAACTTTATTGAAAATGCAATAACAGTATTTGAAAGAGGTTTGAGGCTCAGAGCCCCCAATCTGCTAAAGTCATTCAATGCTTTGATATCCCATGCCTGTACTGCTGTTTTTGGTCTGATCACCGTCACAGCTCACTTTAAAAACTGTGCTAGCCCCTGGCCAGAAAGAAGACTCAATGGGAAACTGAAGACATAATGCACAAGAAATGAATTGCATGTGTTCCAAAAATGAAGAATGCTGTGCCATTGTAGAAAATCAATTTTCAATTCAGAACAAACAATAATTCCCTAAATGCATTGCTATTAAGTCACCTTTAGAGTGCTACACATATGTGCATAGTGTTATTTCTTAATATACTATCTCAATAAACTGATTAAAAAGATAAATAATTATCAGAGCACATGCCTTTATAAAGTGTAATGTTCTGTGGCTACTGTGTACATTTTTTTATTATTTTTTTTTAATATCCTTAGTTTTAATTGGCTAATCTGTGAACATCTTTCCTCTCCCCACTTTAGGAGTCTTTCACGTTCTATGCAGAGAAACTAAAGCTCACCAAGACCCCCAGCCGTGCAGATAACTAGAGACGTCCTTCCTTTCTTTACTTTTTTTTTAATGCTTGTTCAGATGTTATGTAATGCTGTGAAGTTGATTGAACATGTCGAACTCCTGTGCAAAATTACGAAAATTACAAAAAACCAACAAAAAGTCATGTACAGCAGTATTTATGTTAATAAATGTGTAAAACGGTGAATTTGTGGTTTGAGTGTTTTTGCCCCTTTGTTTTATTGGAGATGATGAGGATTAGGTTCATCAATGGCATTTGTTTCCTGGCATACATGAAACACAATGGACACCAGACATTATTCTTTATCCTTTAGCACCCACATGTTCAGTAATAACTATTTATTCCTTAATCCTGTGTAGTCCATATTTTATAAATACAATAATGAAAAGACACGCGATTTGTTCTCTGGTTCTGTGTTTTGTATTTCAAACATCCTTTCTGGACATTTATCAGGGTTTTGCACCAGTGCAAAACTTACATTATCTGGATTCTTAAACCACTAATGCTTTTCCCAGTGTGCCTTGCTAAACATTTCAAAACCTTTTTAATATACCTTTACTAGCACACACATTGTTAAGCCCAATAATCTTACTATACAAAAAGATTAATCTGTAAAAAAAAAAGAAAAGAAAAAGCACGTAAAAGCTGTAGATGGATATCTGCCAAAGTAATGCTCTAATCGCTTAGTCGTGAAGAAAAGCAACAGAAGAGTGGAGGCTGAAATACAGGACATGCGCGGAGCTTTGCTGCCATCCAGCGGCAGCCAGCTGTATAAGTCCCAAATGATTCAAGGGGTCTTCAGAGAAACAGGCCCGTGGGTTATATGAGCGGGGTCACCAGTCCTGAGAAGACTTCTGCTTGATGAACCTGAGACACAGGTAGTAGAGCAACATGAAGACCAGCACCACTGCGATCTGCACTAGATAACAGGAGAACAGTGGGAACTGGTTCATGTGCATCGCCTCCACCACCTGGACAGAGGAAACAGGAGATATAGAACTGATGTTCTGAAACTAGTAATGTCGATTGTTTCTTCTAATATGTTCTACTTTTCTACATCTATTACTTTAATGCCATCTATGCTGATGGTGAAGTTTCCCAGGGTGACTGAGTAGGAGAGGCCTCGGAACTGGACTTGCAGCATGCCCTCAAAGCCCCAGCGCATGAAGGAGATGTTGGACAACCAGGAGGCCACTGGGGAACACAGAACACACATGCTTCATTCCAAATATTCATATTATTACTGGTTTCTAAAGTAGGAAGTTGTTCTCTAGTTTTAGACAACTGGGAACAGAGATTCGGCTAGAAAGGTTTGGAGTTGTCAGAGACTTTAAAGTGTGGCGGAGGGAGCTAAATGATACTCTGTCTTCACAGATTGTAGAGAAAATGCTACAAACCTCTTGCTGTATTTGGCCTGAGACAAAGAAAAAATACAAAATTTACGACAAAAAGTTGGAATCAAACACTCACTAGTCAAGTTATTTTGCTAGAGTTCTCGGCTCTGATGCATACCCTACATGGATAAAAGTATTGGGACACCTCTTCATGCAGGGTGGCCCCTTACTTCCTGTGATCCAAAATGTCTTGGTATACTGAACCATTAAGGCTACACTATGCTTCCAACTTTGTGGACACAGTTTGGGGACGAACCTTTCTATTCCAGTATTACTGTGCCCCAGTGAACAAAGCAAGCTCCATAAAGACATGGCTGGATGAGTTCGGTGTGGAAGAACTTCACTGGCCCATTTAGAGCCTTGACCTCAACCCCATCCAACGCTTTTGGGATGAACTAGAACAGAGATTTCGAGCCAGGCTTTCTCGTCCAACCTTCTCAATATAATGGGCACAAATTCCCACAGAAACACTTCGAAATCTTGTGGGAAACTTTCCAAGAAGAGTGGAAGCTGTTACAGTTGCAAAGGGGGAACCAAGTCCATATTAAAGTCTATGTGTTTGACTCTGCACCCCAATACATTTGTCCATATACTGTATCATTAAACTGGCATCTTGCACCCATAGGATCAATAGAAGTGGGAGCAAATGAAGCAGCAGCAGCCGCTGATCCATAGTTCCTTGAGATCCATGCAAGGACCAGTTAGAGCGGACAGTTTTGTTTACAGCTATCTGACCAACAAGTCGAAGAAAATGAAGAACAAGAATTGGGCAGCCAAGGCTCATTGATATAGGTGAAGAGCTTTGATCCCACAGAAGAGTTACTGTCACACAAATGTAATGCTAGGGTATAATTGCGAATGTGCATGTTTTTCCTCAGGAAGAGCTGGCACCAAGATGCAGTACTAGGAAGAAGGTAAGCTGGCGAAGGTAGTGTGCTGCTCTGGGCTATGCTCTGTTGGGAAACCTTGGGTCCTGGCATTCATGTGCATGTTACTTTGACACCCCGTACCCAAACACTGTTACAGACCAAGTGCACTCCTTCGTAGCACTGATATTCCCTAACAGCTGTTTCTTCTTTCAGCAGGATAATAAGCCCTGCCACACTGGTTTGCGGAAATTCTTTGGATCTCAATCTGATTGAGCATCTGTTGAATGTGCTGGACAAACTTGATTGACACATGGAGGCAGGTTTGTTTGGCAGGTGCTGATTAGGGCTTATTTGACAGATGTTGTATAGGTGAACCAAATGTGCAGAATTTCAGTTAAATAGTGGATGTGGATTTAAGCTGCTTTACAGGTTTAAGAAACTATTGTGAACTGTTGTAGTTGAAGATTGTTGTCTTCTGGTTTTACGAGCATGCATAAGATGCAGAGCCCTATGGCTATGGTGTAAAATCCAGAATTTAAACGCAGGCTAGCGTGGGATAGGTGGGGCTTATTTGCATAAAAGGGACAGAGCCCTTAAACGACTCATTTTGAAAGGGACTGAAACTGTCAATCATAAAGCTCTCTTTATGTGAGAGTGATTTTGTGCAAAGAACTTCATGAACATGTTTAGTAAAGCCCATAGACCTATTATAACTAACGTTTTGCATAATATGTCCCATTTAATGCTCATCTCTGTATATTCTTACCTAACCACATATTGTCCAGGCTCATGACAAAGCCCCCAGTCAAATAGAAAACAGTGAAGAGTGCATTTCCCATGAAGGCTGATATCTGCAGGGTGGGCAGCAGTGCCGCCACAAACAGAGCCATGGAACGACTGCAGTACACCATGAGCCACAACAGCATGAAGCTGAGCAGGAAACGGTCTGGTGCAGTGTTCAGGCCAGCCAGCCAGTAGATTGGCAGACCGTAAACAAGAGTGAAGACACAGTGTTCTGGTAACTCCCCCAGGACCTGAAATATACACACAGATTCAGAAATTTTAGCAACATGTTATGCTTTAGTTAAATCGCAAGAATGTAAGGTTTCAGGAACAAAATGTATTGACAAAACTTTGTCCAACAACGAGATTAGTGACGCTTTGCTGCCTCCTAGTGGTCAGTATCTAAAGTAGTCCTGTTCATGTGGTTCATTGCTGCTGTAGAAAGGTTCACCTTGGCGAAAAAGTATGCGGTTACTGAGTACATTCCATCCTCCAGCTCATGGTACAGCATGGCTCTCTCTGAGTGACCTGTAGATGCCACAACACAAACCACACTGGGTGAATATCAGGTATTCTTGCGTTCTATGACAGAAGACGTAGGTAGTTTGGTCTGTGCATCTGTTTGTAACTCACACTTGGCTATGACATCCAGCACCACAGCGAAAGGCGTCAGAGCTCCCATCATGTAGAGCAAGGCCACGGTGTCCTGCATGGACAATCGCTCCTCTCCCGCCCCAAAGTAAAGGAAGCCGACAAGCAGTGACATCAGCAGGGCCTCCAGGCCGTGTACCACCACTGTCACCAGGTCACGGTAATCATTAGACACCTGCCGCCTGGCAATCACACCAACATGTTTGGGTCTGAGATCAGTATTCAGTATTTACTCTGTTTTGCACTGTAAATATAGCAATTTATCATGTCAAGCAGGTCAAGTAGGTTTTATTGTCATTTCTACCATATACAGACAATGGGGCAGCACAAAAGCAGAACAGAACACAAAACCTCAAGGGCAGACAGGACAAAGAGCTAGAAAAAGGACACAAGAGCAACGATACAACTGGACGAGACAAGACAACATTCAGAGCAATGAACAACAGCTAAAGTGAGGATAAATAAGGTAAAAACTGTATCCTAGCAGCAGAAAGAAAAAAAGCAAAACAGCAATAAATATGATTGTGCAATAGTACAATTGTAGCAGCAACATGACAGAGAATGTGCAGTATATATTATATCTATGGTATATAGTAAATATATAGAAGAGTATTTTAACAGGTAATTAAATTATGATCGTTCATACCCAGCCACCTTTTTACTACTAATATTTGCCACTGCATCTTCTTGTTAAGAAGTCCCAAGTTGACGTGTGGTTTCTGACACTATAAAAATGGACAAAAGTATTTTGCATAGCTGAAAGCTTTATTGTTAGTTTAGTAAAACTAGCTTTGTAGCGTTAGTACAAAACAAAGAAGCAAACGTGTCTTTTCTGACTCACTAAATCTGGGGTAAGAGGGAAACTGTTTTTCATTTCATCTCCTAAAGAAAGGTAAAATAATCAATATACAGACTAATGCTTGTGCTGGGCCTTCTTACCGAATTAGGATGGAGAACTGCTTCAGTCGTCCTGGTAGTGCGTCCATCTGTTGTGTCACTTTGATATGGCTTTCTTCTTTTGATATAGAAGGGATGTTACTAGAAAAAAATATTCAAAATAAACATTAGCGAAGTTTTGTTTTTGTTATTCAATTTACTAATATATATACAGCGGGTAAAATAAGTATTGAACACGTCACCAAATTTCTAAGTAAATATATTTTAAAAATTCTTACCAGATGTCGGTAACAACCCATTCAATACACACATGCAAAGAAATCAAACCATATATGTCCACAAATTAACTTTGGCCCATTTCCCTTGGAAAAAGCCTCTATACATTTTCAATGAGGGGTCAGGAACACCTTCACAAGCATCTTAACTTTTTTTTTTTGTTATTTTTGGCTGTGTTTAGGCCTGTAGCTTTGATGAAACATCCATCTTTTCATCAGATTTAGTTTCTGATCAAATTCTGTTCTGAAATGTCTCTGTATATCGTTCAGTTTTTTTTTTTCTTTGATGATGTATTTCCATTTGCACAATAGCACTTAATTTGCATGCCATCATATTATAAGGCCTGAAAATCTTTTCTCCATCAACCTCAGTTGTTTTAAATTATATATTTGTTTATATTTATGAATACCAAAACACAGTTAAATGACTCTGTGTGTGTGAATTTGACATGGATACATGCACTGGAAGTTTAGTAAGTAATGCAAATAAAAGACCAAAGAGTATAAACACTTTTTTTGTGCAGACACGAATCAGTAACAGAGCTGTACTTTTTGTGGAGCTCAAGCGCTGTAACATTGTGTTCCTCTGACTTCCACATGAAATCTTCAGTGTTCTTCACCCTCTCTTGAAAATGGGCTGCCAGGATTCTGGCTAGTTCCAAACAGGCAGCCTCCTTCTCCAGACTTCGCCGGTCAATGCTAATTAGGTCCACTGCAGCAGAGGAGCATATTTTAGATGCCTTAAACAACCCAACTCAAACTGAGACATAGCTTTAATGCGATGAGCTGTGCTCGCTCACCGTAGTAATCGGAGGGATTGCAATAGCGGGGGCATGGATACCCCAGAGATGTGAAGTAGGGCACCATGTCTTTGGCTGGTCCACAGTACACAGCTGACCCTGAAGAGAGGAGCACCACCAGGTCGAAGAGCTGGAAGATGTCTGACCGGGGCTGGTGCACTGAGAGGAGAACCAGACGGTTCCCCCGGGCCAGACGGAACAGAGTGATGACCAGGTTGTGGGCAGTGAAGCTGTCCAGACCCGAAGTAGGCTCATCAAGAATTAGAATGCCTACAACAAACAGAAAAATTGTAATGTATGGATGTTGAGATTGAGCAGATAGCGGGGCACAAATGGGGTATGAGTCATATTCAACCCACGAAAGGGCTTCAGTGCTATAGCTGAAAAAGAGAAAAATAGTTACCTTAAACAATTCTTCCAATTATAATGTGTTCACTATTATATTTTTCTCTTTTTCAAATCAGGTATTAGAAAGTAACAACCACACGTGTCTGCACAAAGAAAGTGTGCATGAAGCATGTGTGTACAAAGCCGAATGTGAAAAAACGTTTACATCCTGTTGTTTCTAACAGGCCTGAACTGGCATCTGGACTCATTTTGACTATACCACTAACAGTACTCCCAGTCAAACTATTATCTACTATTCAGTAGACTATGATCTTTAACAGATCTTGCCTTGCATTTAGCTTAATGCAATGAAATCCTAAATCAAAGGTCTGGTGCGATAAAAGCATGTAAAATAGTGTCATAATTTTATGTAGTGTAAGAAAATATGGCATAACAGAGCATTTAGTAGGGAGGTGTAAAAGGTTGGTTCTGTATTTGTTAAAAAAAAAAAACAACTGTGATTTTACAGTAGATGGAGCAACAATGGGTGGTCAATAGACACAAAAGATTTGAGAGGGGATATAGCAACAGAAGATATATGTTTTCTTTGATTCTTTGATGCTTATAATATGATTCTTGTTGTGAACCCAGTAACTGATAAATTATAAATAAAACTGACCTATGGTTATGGGTGTATCCCAAACTCACCTGGGTTCCAGAGAAGCTGAACAGCGATGCTGACCCTCCTCCTCTCACCTCCAGACACACCCCTAACATAATCATTCCCCACTCGAGTGTTGGCACACTGTCTCAGCCGCAGCTCAGCAATGACATCATCCACCTACACAGAAAGGTTTGTTAGGGTCGCAAACAAAACGCCCAGGCATAAAAGCTGATGACTCATCCAGGTTTTAAATGGGAGAAAATCACCAACATGTTCCTTCAGGCATGGAATTGATGGGGGCTGATTTAGCAGGCAGTCGTCTGGTCTGAAACATTGAGATCATGTTTTCGACCAGGAATCCAAAACTCATTACTTAGTTTCAGTAACAGTAAATATACACCCTCCACCATCCTGAACACACCTACCGAGTTCTTACACTCAGTTTACTTTATGAGGCCCACCCCACTTATTGGTCCACTCTACCCCACCAATCCTTGGTCAATAGCATAAATATGTGTTGTTGTATGACTCTCAACAGTTACCCTGACATGCAAGTACACTAACTAAGTACATGCAAGTAGACTAACAAAATGGAACTATAACCTAAATGTTTCTTGCAAACGTGATAGGGAGTGTGTTCAATTACAGAATGTTCATTGACCTTTCCTTTTATTGCATGATTGTATAACTGAAGGTAATCAGTTTATGTTACTGGGCAGAATTCAGAGGTGTTGAACGGCCTACCCTTTGATCCCTCTGCGTCTGTGAGAAATGTGTTGGCAGTCTCAGCTTGGCCACAAAGGCAAGAGTCTCCCTCACGGTCAGATGGGGTAACAAGCGGTCATCCTGCCGTACGTGAGCAATACTCTTCTTCACAAGTGAAGGTGTGGACGGGTTACCATTGATCAGTACCTCTCCAGACTTCTTGGTTCCTCCTTCATCTCGACATGTTATGATGTCCAACAGAGAGGTCTTCCCACAGCCTGGAGAGGATGAAGCAAGAAGAAGTAAAAACTGAAAGCCATTTCTCTCTGTTTGAAAAATACATTGGGAACCCCTCGCTCTAAGTACACCTGACTGTGATCACTGCTTATCACACATTTCCACACTGATCTCCATGCTAATCTCCATTCACTATTTAATCACCCTTTAAAGAGGTACTGTTACTTATTATGACTCTCGCTGGGCTGCTCCAAGACATAATTCTACCTGAGCTGCCGATAACAGCCAGCATCTGGCCGCTGTGCACTCGGAGGTTCAGGTCCTTGATGGCGGTCTGCTTATTGCCATGCACCTCCCAAGGCATTTTAAACTCGGAGAGTCTCTCATACCAGGGGATCTGTGCTGCTGTGTCCACCTGGAGTAAACACATAAACTAATATTACATCATGTTCATCTGTCCTCTGTAGTGGCTAAAAAAGCACTGCTGCATTGTTCATTAACCACTTAACCCTACCGAGCCTGTGGGTAGGTCCACACTTAAATAAATCATTCTCATAACTACACAGCAACACTGTACTTCATGGGTAGCTACCGAATAATTCATAGCAGTTTCTGAAGCTAATAACTAATAGATAAAGAGTGAATCAGTTGTAGTTTAAGGGTTCCTAAGAATAATTAATTCCCAGTTTCATAAACAGAGAAGTATACCTGATAGTGCAAATTTCTGACTTCCAGCTCATTGCGACCCCCACTGTATGTAAAATAAAGGCTGCTGTCTTCTTCTCCAGAAGAAAACAGCTGGATGTCTCTGCCCTGTGTGTATGAAGGAAGTGTTAATGTACATATAGTATTGTGTAAATGTTTGAAAGTTGTTTAGAACACATACACATACACACACACACACACACGCATATGTATATAATATATATATAGTTTTTAAATCAGCATCTCTTTAAGGATAACAACCATTTCATGCCAGTGTCTGTTAAATTCCTACAGAAGCACCTCATTCTGCTTTATGAGGTACTGATTAGTGATCACCTGAATCAAATCTTATTTAATAGTATAAAAAACACTGCTGTAATCAACACTCTCCTCCTGCAATGTGACCAGCTGGATGACAAAGCACTGCTAGAAGTATGTCAAAGGATTATTGCCATTTTGTTTAAAAGTGAACTTTTAATTATTCAAGTTCTGTAAACACTGCTTCATTGCCCTTATTTTGGTGCATTGTCATTTCCTTTAAAATTATGCTTTAACGAACAGTAGTTTTATTTGGAAAGTATGAGAAATATTATCAGCAGGTCTTTAAAAGACATGTTATGGTGTCCAACAGAGAGGTCTTCTCATAGCCTGGAGAGGATGAAGCAAGAAGAAGTAAAAACTGAAAGGCATTGCTCTCTGTTTGAAAAATACATTGGGAACCCCTTACCACACATTTCCACATCTGATCTCCATGCTAATCTCCATTCACTATTAAATCACCCTTTAAAGAGGTGCTGTTACTTATTATGACTCTCGCTGGGCTGCTCCAAGACATAATTCTACCTGAGCTGCCGATAACAGCCAGCATCTGGCCGCTGTGCACTCGGAGGTTCAGGTCCTTGATGGCGGTCTGCTTATTGCCATGCACCTCCCAAGCCATTTTAAACTCGAACAGTCTCTCATACCATTTCCACATCTAATCTCCATGTTCTTTAAAACTAAGACAAAGCTGTTCAGTTCAATAGTAAAAGATGAAACTTCAGAAACTGAACATTTTTGCAGTGGCCACTTATTTTTTTCCAGAGCTATATATAAACAGATACAGTGTTGTTTTACCCTTTGGAATGGCAAACTGCTCTATGAGAAAGATCAGTGTTTACAGTTTCAATTCAACCTGCTTCAACTAAACAATCCTTTGTTAAATAAAATCAGCTACTGCTGATAGAATTGAACAAATCCGCTACAGGAGAACACTAAAAGATCAGGAACCAAACCTGTATTTTCAAAACAATAAATTATTTTTGATGTTTTCTGTGTTTATGTACATATTACACAAAAGAATAAAATAGTACATTCATTTTAATTGCCTATTTCTCACAAATACTTTGTTTCAAACTATGGCAGGAGTCTCTCTGACAGAAACATTACAGAAGAAACATGAACCATAATGTAAAGCAGAATTAATCAATAAAGCACTTTTTAGGCTCTTCTTGAGGAAGCTCAGGAGATCACCCCTGATAAAGCTGATTAAAGTCTTATCCATTTTATCTGGAGCCAGTAGATAAGCAGAGAATGTTGAATCTTTGCCTGGTTCAGGGTCCAGTCAAATAAGGGCACACACTCAGATTATATAACCCAAAAATTTTGTCCAGCGAAACTCTATTACCAAGTGAACCCAGTAGCCCAGACCCAATGAAGAAGTTGGTTAGGGGTAAACGACTGTGCCAAGGTGCTTAGAATGAACCCGAAAGATCTTGAATGGCTTGCACTGGTGTCCCTGTTGTGTTTGATTGTTTGCCCTGATTCTCACTCACCCTGCTCCTTGCTGGTCCTGGCAAGCCAAGGTCACTTCCAGAATCGAACACAGTCTCGTCCGACATGGTGTCTGACTGATGGAAACAGTGCAGTTGTTAGGTCCAGTTTGGAAGCCTGAAGGAGCACTTGCTGCTCTCTCTTCTAAGCTGAACTGCTGAAAGATTGGCCACTGGCAAAGCCTGCACTATATAGCTCAGTGAGCAAAGGTCTACTGATAAGCCCTTGTGTTTATGATGCCAGCTGCACAGGTACAATGTGCACTTGACACAATGTACAATGGCCAGTCAGTCACGACCGTGGACAGCCCGGGACAGCTGACGGACAGTCGGTGTGAAATTACGTCCACAGTGTTGAACGAGCTGACGGGAGACAGCATGAGTAAGTCATACTCCATGAAAGCTGTGGAGCAGAAAAATGGATCTGGAGAGTCTTTCAGGTTTGTGTCCGAGAAAAGGACAAAAAGTCCTGGACTCTCTGTCCACAGCCAGCCATCCTGCAGCCTCAGTGTCAGCAGAGTGTCCTACACTGTCAGGTAAAGACCAGTTAAGAAAAGAAGAGTATTTCAAAATTAAAAAATTCTAACAATTTACAGTCAAACATTCTTCATTATCTACAATAATTTATAACAATGTATAGTGTAGTATTATCTAATGATGGAAAGAATAGCATTTGTTGTATAATAATAATAATAATAATGTATCATGTTATATGTAATATTGTACTTTATTACTGTTATGCAATAAATCAGAACTAATAAGAATAGAAACGAGACAATAATGTACATAATGTTAAAGATTTAAACTCACAGACAACTTAAAATAAGTAATAATATGACATATACTCTTACATCTAATAATGAGAAATATTACATATTTAACTAGATTAGAGGTGTTTTCAGCTAATAACACATTTATTTGCAGGGTTTATTTTTCTGAGGGGCATGTAGGGTTATTATCATGCCTGTGTGATGAACTGGTGACCCGTTTTTGGGGTTTCTTTGCCTTTAGCCCTATGAACACTGAGATAGGCCCTAGGTTAAATTTTGGATAATTGGATCTAATAATATTTGGGGGATTAACTTTCTTGTCTCACTCATATCATTAAAAGAACAACAAATGTTGTTGCTTGTCCGGAAGAACACAATGTGATTATTGTGCTGTTTGGTTGTACTGCTTGTTAAAAAGAGTTTTAATAAAACTTTGCTGTTAGTGTATTTTTATTGTTTTTGTACTTATCTTTATGAACTTTTTACTTTTCTCACAAGTCTGAAACATGACACAAAATGTCCAATTACAGTGCTTGAACGCTTTATGAACAAAAGCATAATAAAGTTAATCTAAAATTGAGTGCTGTCAAAAATTCCCCTTTGATTTGTACTGTATTTTCCAGTACTCAGGTGTATAATTCAGTCTGTAGATTGTACACGGTTTATGTAGATTTTCGTCAGAACAAACCTCTCCATTTTTGCTTTTTAAATGGATTTACATTATTGGCCTAGAATCATACAATGACCGTATCCATAGAAATGGTATAAAAAAAAAACCCTGTTCCATAACTTTAATTTAAACTTTTTATGCTTAATCACCAGTAAGAATACACTGTATTCGTACTTGGAGGGTCGTCCATTTGGATATGAATGCGATGTAGTGCTTTTCTCATTTTTATATTGTGTTCACCACACAATTTTATGAGAAAAGCTGTAATGTTCTTCATCACTATGTAACAAACATGGAAACTTAAGGGACTGTACTGTTTATTTTAGTGTACATTACAGTGCTTTCTTTAGATTTATTCAAAATACTTGTAATATGTAGATTTTGTGCTGCACTGTTATGTGATCAGAAACAGTACAGTACACTAGTCCGAATGTGATGACACCTAAAAAGACGAATTAATTATATATTCATATTATGTATGAACATGTGAGCTCCTTTGAATATATTTGCTATATTTGTTTCTGTGTCAGTGAGCGAACTGGGAACTGGTGGGACCTGCCATCCTGGGGGAAAAAATGGACTCGGCAGATTCTTAATGAAGTGTCGTTTCATGTGAACAGTGGTCAGATAATGGGCATACTGGGGAACTCGGGTGAGCATTCAGATTTATTTTTATTTTAGTTTTATTGCCAGAGAGCATGTCTTGAAACAGTCCTTGACTTCACCTATTATCTGACTTACTATTTGTATTGTTGAGTTGCACGAGTAAAATGCATCTTATTTTCTAATTCATTTCTAATAAAGTGCTCAATATGAAAACATGGTTAAAAAAAATTCAGGAACTGTCCCTAAATGAGTGTTTGCCTTCAGGCTCTGGTAAGACCACTCTCCTGGACGCTATTGCTGGTCGCATTGGAAGTACTGGGAATCTCACTGGGGAGGTGTTTTTAAATGGACGAAAACTGAAGCAAGATCAGTTTCAAGACTGTTTCTCCTATGTGCTTCAGGTGAGTACACATACAGACATGTGTGTTTGTGTGTGTATGTGTGTTTGAGTTTGAAAGAGAGAGACACAATGTATTTGTGTGTTGTCGATTGAAGTTTTGCTGACCTTTAGTCTGTGAACGTACAGCAGAGTTAGAGAGCAGGATGGAGGTCATTGTCAGAGTTTTGTTAAATGGTTAAGTGTGCAGACCTATAAACTTTTACACACTCAATAAAGCTGTGAGGGTACTAGAAGACACAGTGCTACTCAAATAAGACCCACCAGTCTTCTGTAATCTTCCTCTGAGCTATTCATGTGTATCCACTGCGAAATTAAATAATCATGAAGAGGCCACACTCATTTGGGGTAATCTCTTACATTATTACTGATAAAGTCCTTCGCACTCTAGAGGGCTGTAAACTAAGCCATTCATTAATTTAATTCTCCTGAGCTAGATCTGAGGTGGCGATGTCAGAGCACGCTGACAATAATAACACAGAAGCTGAAGGAGCCTCTCAGACACGTCAGAAAGTTTTTCTGAGAGCATACTGTGTGTTCAGCCACAACATTAAAGCCACTGATAGGTGAGGGGAACATTTATTATCTCATTACAGTGGCACCTATCAAAGGGTGAGATATATTAGTCATCAAATGAGCAGTCAGTTCTTGAAATTGATGTGTTTGAAAGCATGAAGAATGAGCGAAGGTAATGATCTCAGGGACTGATGAGGGGTCTGATAGCTAGGACGATTGGGTCAGAATTTCTCCAAAATGCAGGTCCTGTGGGGTGCTTTGCTGAGCAAGAGACATGTGATGGTAACTGAGAAATAAAGAATGGACATGAGAAGAATGCCTTCCTTATATGTTTGCAGAGAGAAAAAGAGATCCTTGAGGGGTGGGGGGTTCCAGAAGTACAGACTGAAAAATAAGTAGTAGTTGCAGTAGTAGCAGTAGCAGTAGCAGTAGTAGTAGTAGTAGTGGTAGCAGTAGTAGTAGTAGTAGTAGTAGTAGTAGTAGTAGTAGTAGCAGTGGTAGCAGTACTGGTAATAGTAGTAGTAGTAGTAGTAGTAGTAGCAGCAGTAGCAGTAGTAGTAGTAGTAGTAGTAGTAGTAGTAGTAGTAGTAGTAGTA
>JBBJLR010000153.1:10241545-10251592 GCA_037577145.1 Brachypetersius gabonensis
TAGTAGCAGTAGTAGTAGTAGTAGTAGTAGTAGTAGTTGTAGTGGTAGTAGTAGTAGTAGTAGTAGCAGTAGTAGTAGTAGTAGTAGTAGTAGTAGTAGTAGTAGTAGTAGTGGTTGTAGTAGTTGTAGTAGTAGTGGTAGTAGTGGTAGTAGTAGTTGTAGTAGTAGCAGTAGTAGTAGTAGTAGTTGAAGTGGTAGTGGTAGTAGTAGAAGTAGTAGTAGTTGTAGTAGTAGTGGTAGTAGTAGTTGTAGTAGTAGTGGTAGTAGTAGTAGTGGTAGCAGTAGTAGCAGTAGTAGTAGTGGTAGCAGTAGTAGTAGTAGTAGTAGTAGTAGTGGTAGTAGTAGTTGTAGTAGTAGCAGTAGTAGTAGTAGTAGTAGTAGTTGTAGTGGTAGTGGTAGTAGTAGTAGTAGTAGTAGCAGTAGCAGTAGTAGTAGTAGTAGCAGTAGTAGTGGTAGTAGTAGTGGTAGTAGCCATAGCAGTAGTAGTAGTAGTAGTAGTAGTAGCAGTAGTAGTAGTAGTAGTAGTAGTAGTAGTGGTAGTAGTAGTTGTAGTAGTAGCAGTAGTAGTAGTAGTAGTAGTAGTTGTAGTGGTAGTGGTAGTAGTAGTAGTAGTAGCAGTAGCAGTAGTAGTAGCAGTAGTAGTGGTAGTAGTAGTGGTAGTAGCCATAGCAGTAGTAGTAGTAGCAGTAGTAGTAGCAGTAGCAGTTGTGGTAGTAGTAGTAGTGGTAATAGTAGCAGTAGTGGTAGTCGGAAGGGGTTGGGTATCTTGTTAGGTGATACAGCTCAGGCTGAACTTAGCTCAGGAATAAAAGACTTGTCCAGTAACATAAAGGCCAGAATTTCACAAAGCTTTAAATTGCAAGTTTATATTTCTGTACCCATTTGAGTCAAAGGCCTTTATATGAACCTATAAACCTTAAACTGTACTATGATTGCAGCCTACAGAGTAAATACACTGTCAAAATGGCTTTCTTGTCAGGGCATGATGGGTATGTTCTATGCATTTGATGGAAATGGAAGTGGCTTTACAAAACTGTTGCCTGTGGCTCTAAATTAGGCAGTTGTGTACTACTATATCCTTAGAGCTGTTGTGTGAAGGCATTTCCCCTGCCATTCTTCTCTAATGGGCACTATCCCTTTCTCTCTGCTCCTCAGAGTGACAATCTGCTCAGCTATTTGACAGTAGAGGAAACTCTGACATTCACGGCTCAGCTGGCTCTGAAACAACATTCTGCTACACCAATCCGCAAGAAAGTGAGTTTCCCGCTGTCACCACCAATTTCCGTCTCATGGATACTGGGGTTGTGAGCGTTGACCTCACAATTGGATTTTTTGTTGATTTGAATACCATAAGTATTGAATATCATTGATTTTAAGAGATTGTTTGAATTATATTAGAACAACCTAGCATTATTTTTCAATGTACAGAAAATACACTGCATAGGTTTTATGCCATAAAAATGGGGAGGGGGTTGTTAAATATTATTAGAATTGTAGTCAGTGCCGCCTAATTTTAAATGAGACTAATATCTCTGGCCCTTCTCCTAGGTGGCTGCAGTCATGGCCGAGCTGAGCCTGAGCCACGTGGCTCACAGTGTAATCGGAGGCCGAGTTTTTCCTGGTATCTCAGGAGGGGAAAGGAGGAGGGTGTCTATCGCAAGCCAGCTGCTCCAGGACCCCAGTTAGTACAAAGAGCTGGCCTTCTGCTTTCCTAATTTCAGCAGTCTTAAGAGGATGTGTTTGTGTCTTTCAATTTGTTTATATTTTTATATAAACAAACCCTAACCCTAACCCTAACCCATTCCCACTGGTTTCTGTTATGAGTGAATTTTACGTCAACATGTTTTCTGTTCTTTGTCAAATGCAGAGAAATTATTTTCCATGGTGAAAGATTACGTACTATGGATGGAACAGATAGAGATTACATAAATGACACATATTTGTGCAGTAAAATATCAGAAAGGAGACAGTTTTGTGCAAAATGTGCAAAAGTAAAGTAAGCACAGACTCTGGCCCCGATCCCCCAGAGCATACGAGACGGAGAGAGTGAAACAGAATATTAAAAGAGTGAAAGGGAGGTTATCATGTATATGGAATTAAGCTGGGTACCATGAGGGTCCCTCTGGGGTGCTTTATCTAGCTCCTCGGACCTGAGTGGCATCCTGGGACCCTGGACCAAGGATTATTCGCCTTCTTAACTAAACGCAGGCACGGCCAATTATAGGAGCTTCACATTGGGTGCCTTCTCCAATCAAGCAGGAAATGAATTAATCATGCAATTAATTTAGCTCTGACTTTAGACAAAGACAATTCCATTAATTGCTCTATTAATTGGGCGAATTAATGAGTCAGGTGAGACTCATTTGAAAGTCTCTTAAAGAGGACAAAGTTGAGTTATGAAAAGTTACTTGTGTTTTCTTTTTAACAGTTCCTTGACTTTCTGCTCTCACAGAGGTGATCCTCCTGGATGAGCCAACCACAGGCCTGGACAGCATGACGGCCAACCAGATCATAGTGCTGCTGGCGGAGCTGGCCAGGAGGGACCGCATCGTCATAGTGACCATCCACCAGCCCCGTTCGGAACTCTTTAGAGTGAGTGCGAAATAGCTTGATGCCCAAAATGCACTGGAATAGCACTAAGTGGCTTGTACAAACAAGGTGAATGACCTTGACACTCTTATCCAATTGCCACTGTGGTCTGGTCATAAAGGTTTATGAGTCCATAATACAATCACAAGGTTAAGATCCTATAAATTAGTCGAAATGTGAATGTCCCGTTCTGTCCACAGATTTTCAGCAGGATAGCCATCATGAGTCAAGGAGAGTTAGTGTTCTGTGGGCAGCCTGAGGAAATGGTGGACTTCTTCAGCAGATGTGGCTACGAATGTCCAGAATACTGCAACCCCTTTGATATCTATGGTACTGTAGTTCTAATGAAGGCCTTCCATTCACTGACCTTCTTCTCCATCTCTTCTTGTTAAACACCGTAGTAGCAAAAATAGACATTATACTCTCATAAAAATGATCATATTTTCAGCAAGAGAATCATAAAAGTGCATGTTTTCAAAGACATCAGCAGTTTAAGAGGTAAACATTGTGTGATGTGGAACAGTATATCGACTTGCCAAGTGAAAAAAATGTCAGAGAGGTTTTATGACGCTTTCTCAGACTAGCAAAAGAATAGGCTTTATGGTGTACAATTCTTTTGACTGCCAGTGGACCTGACATCAGTGGACACGCGCTGCAGCGAGAGGGAGGCTGCCACCTATAGACGCATGCATGACATCACCTCAGCATATCAGTGTTCAGACATCTATGAGGAAATGTTGTCAAAGATTCAGGAGAGCTGTCAACATCCTGATAAACTCATGATCCCCTTCAAGAGCAAAGAGTCCCCCAACTGCCTTTCTAAGCTGGGCGTCCTCCTCAGGTAAGGATCTCACATCACTGGGCCTCTGTCTTACATTACTATGTGCACAAAGGTGCAACAAGGTGTTTCCAGGCTTGATGAAAGTCATTTCACCAAATGAGGCGATGTCTCAGTTATGTGTATCAGTTGCAGTGGCAAAGTGTGACTATTAACTATTAGAACTAGGCCTGCAGTTCAGAACCTAAATATCAAAACAACTGAATTAAACAGAAGTTTTTTAAAGCTTGTTTTGTTTAAAGGGTTAAGGACTGTAATAGACATATTAACATATTTCACTTCCCTCCAAAGAGGCTCTTTCAATAAATAGACCCTACACTTTATATGCTACTGTTTACCATCTAACAGAAACCCACTCTTTAGGCTGCCACTCATTTTCCTAGAGTGATGTTTTCCCTCTATTTTGGAAATGAAAATGGTTGATTCCACTGTCATTTCCTGATTACTTTGGTGTGTTAGGCCTCATGTTTAGCTTTTGAAAGCCTAATAGGAGAGCTTGCTTAGCTACAGTCATGGCCAAAATTGTTGGCACCCCTGAAATTGTTCCAGAAAATCAATTATTTCTCACAGAAAAGTATTGCATTAACACATGTTTTGTTGTACACATGTTTATTCTCAAAACAAAAACAGGAGGAAAAAAAAAAGCAAATTTGACATAATGTCACACAAAACTCCAAAAATGGTCTGGACAAAATTATTGACACTCTTTACTTATATTAACACTCTTAACTCTTAAATATTTGGTTGCAGACCCTTAATAACTGAAATCAGTCGCTTCCTATAAACATCAATAAGCTTATTACACCTTTCACCCGGAATTTTGGACCACTCTTCCTTTGCAAACTGCTCCAGGTCTCTCTTATAGCGCCCCCTTTTCCCAACAGCAATTTTAAGATCTCTCCACAGGTGTTCAATGGGATTTAGATCTGGGCTCATTGCTGGCCACTTCAGAACTCTCCAGTGCTTTGTTGCCATACATTTCTGGGTGCTTTTTGAGGTATGTTTGGGGTCATTGTCCTGCTGTAAGACCCAAGATCTCAGATGCAAACCCAGCTTTCTGACACTGAGCCCTACAGTGCGACCCAAAATCCTTTGGTAATCCTCAGATTTCATGATGCCTTGCACACAGTCAAGGCACCCAGTGCCAAAGGCAGCAAAACAACCCCAAAACATCATTGAAACTCTACCATGTTTGACGGTAGGTACTGTGTTATTTTCTTTGTAGGCCTCATTCCGTTTTCGGTAAACAGTAGACTGATGTGTTTTACCAAAAGCTCTACCTTGGTCTCATCTGTCCACAACACATTTTCCCAGAAGGATTTTGGCTTACTCAAGTACATTTTGGCAAACTGTAGTCTTGCTTTTTTATATCTCTGTGTCAGCAGTGGGGTCCTGCTGGGTCCTCTGCCACAGCGTTTCATTTCATCCAAACGTTGACGAAAATTTTGCACCGACACTGATGACCCTGAGCCTGCAGGACAGCTTGAATTTCATTGGAACTTGTTTGGGGCTTATCCACCATCTGGACTATCCTGCATTGCAACCTTTCATCAATTTTTTTCTTCTATCCACGCCCAGGGAGATTAGCTACAGTGCCATGGGTTGCAAACCTCTTGATAATATTGTGCACTGTGGACAAAGGCCACCTCTGGAGATGGATTTGTAACCTTGAGATTGTTGATATTTTTCCACAGTTTTGGTTCTCAAGTCCTCACACATTTCTCTTTTCCGCTTTCTGTTGTCCATGTTTAGTGTGGCACACACAGACACAGAATGCAAAGACTAAGTGCACTTCTTTCCTTTTGATGTGTGATTTTTATATTGCCCACACCTGTTACTTGCCCCAAGTGAGTTTAAAGGAGCATCACATGCTTGAAACAATCTTATTTATCCACAATTTTGAAAGGATGCCAATAATTTTGTGAGTTTTGTGTGACATTATGTCACACATTATGCTTTTTTTCCCTCCTGTTTTTGTTTTGTTCCAATACACACAAAGAATAAACATGCGTATAGCAAAACATTTACACCATATGGACAAAAGTATTCGGATGACTGACCATTACACCATATAGACTTTAATATGGAGTTGGTCTCCCCTTTGTAGCTATAACAGCTTAAACTCTTCTAGGACACAAGATTTTGGAATTTCTGTGGAAAATTTGTGTCCATTAATTCTGTAGAACATTTAAGAAGTCAGACACTGATGTTGGACGACAATGCCTGGCGCAGAATCTCCATTCCAGTTTACCCCAAAGGTGTTGAGGTCAGGGCTCTGTGTGGGCCAGTCAAGTTCTTCCAAACCAAATTCATCCATCCATCATTATGGAGCAGGCTGGAATAGAAAAGGTTCTTCCCCAAACTGTGTCCACAAAGTTGGAAGCATGGCATTGTCCAAAATATCTTGGTATACAACTTCTAACTTTTTTCTCTCTCACTCTCTCTCTGTAGGAGGACGTTAAAGAACCTGTTTCGGGATAGAATGGGTGTGATCATGCGCCTCTCTCAGAATCTCATCTTTGGTCTCTTTGTGGCCTTCTTTGTCATACGCCTTGACAGTGACGTCACTAAAGGTGCGGTGCAGGACCGCATCGGCATCATTTATCAGGCCATGGGTGCTTCACCGTACACTGGCATGCTGAATGCTGTGGCCCTGTGTGAGTAAAACCTCTTCAGCCTGTATTTCAGGTTTAATCAAAGTTCAAACCCTTATGATACACTGTCCTTTACTTACATACACATATAATTGCACTAGAAAATCACCCACACATTTACATTTACTGCATTTAGCAGACGCTTTTGTCCAGAGCGATGTACACAAGTGCTCATGTAGTCCACATCTGTTCTTTGACCTGAAAAGCTAGACTGTAATCAGCATCCATTATTCAACCAAGTTACTGCCAGCTAAGTTATACACCTTAACAGACTCTGTCAAAGAAAAGGCAGAGGTTAAAGCATAAGTAAGGAAAACAGAGTTGAGAGTGTTAAGTATCCAAAGAAATTAGTAAGCAATAAAAATAGGCCTAGTTAGTCACCAAGGTGCTCCTTGAATAGGTGAGTCTTCAGATGATGCTTGAAAACAGCGAGGGACTTTGCAGATTTGATCAGATTTGATCTGCTTTCAGGCATTATTGTGCATGTTTTACCAAAATAAAAATGTTGGTGGTCATAAAAATGTACACTATCAGCACTATGCACATCTGTTGGAAAAATGTATAAAATACACTCTAGATTAGAAAGAAAGATAAAAACGAGTTCACAGTAAATTTTTTGAAGTAGACGTGGACCAAGAGCGTGTCTATCTCTTGCTCTCTGTCTTACTTTTCTTTTTTTATCTTTCCATAAATTACTTAGGAACTGAGACGTATAGCTGTCCTGAGATTGCTTGCAGTACTATTATAAAATGCATGTACTACCGTATTTTATAATAGTACCCAGTAAATATGATCCAGATCCTTAGCTGTAATTACAATAGTGTCACAGGTTATGCTGTTTCAATAAATAAATGGATTAATGAATTAATTCATTACATTAAACCTTTTTTACTTTAATATAACCTAATCGTGGAACTCCATAAAAGAATAAAAAATGCATCATTGATTATAATACACATTTGCATAATAACATTTTATTCCAAGTCATTTTGAACCATTTAGGTTCTTACAGAAAAGCTTCTGGATAATACTGACATCTTAATTTTGAAGATGATTTATTATTATCCCTTAAAGATATAAACACATGCTATGGTCTCTGCAGTCCCTGCTCTGCGAGCAATATCTGATCAGGAGAGTAAAGACGGCTTGTACCAGAAGTGGCAGATGTTTCTGGCCTACATCATTCATATTTTGCCCTTCAGTATCATAAGTATACTCATCCTCTCCTCTTTCCTCTATTGGTAAGTCTGCACATGTGTTTTCTATGACATGTGGAAGTAAAAGATAAGTAAAGCTAGAGTGAGGGAAAGGTGATGGACAGGGTAAAAATGTGAAGATACTTGCTCTGAAATGATTTTCCTGTATGTGTTCATATCTGCATCTCAGGACTGTGGGCATGAATCCTGATCCCTGGCGGTTCCTGTGTTTCACAGCTGTAATCATGGTGCCACATATCGTTGGTGAGCTTCTGACATTGGTGCTGCTGGGGGTTGTTCAAGACCCCAACATGGTCAACAGTGGGATGGCCTTGCTCAACATAGCTGGGATCATGGTGGGCTCAGGCTTCCTCAGGTAACACTGTTATGTTGTGCTTTATTTCCTTTTAAACACATAGAGGTGCACACACTGCATGTCCAAAAGTCTGTAGACCCCTGCTCATCCAGTGTTTCTTCTGAAATTTAACTTAGTTTATCCCCACTTAGCTTTACAGGCCCCAAAATGGGAAAAGTACTGGTCCATGGCTGGAAAACAATACAGCAAATTGCAATAGTGCTAGACGTTTCAGGTCTTAAAAACCTATCAACTTTTTCGTTGCGTACTGTTAACTATGTGCAGTGCATTTGAATATGTTTCACTAAAACCCGAGAAGATCTAGAGAAAATCAATTCCTACTTTAAGCAAAAGAATAAATCTTGAAATAAAGAAAAAATAAGCTAAATATCTGGGAATCTGGTCCACAGTGGAACAATAGCAACTGAATGATCTCATTTCAAGGCAATATTTTGGCTTTTTTCAAGAAATCTTTTGCACACAAAGCGTGAGAGTGTATTAGAATTGATTTTTGCATGCAATCATTTTTTACTCATAAGTAAATGAAATTCTCACTTTTTAAGGATATTTTGACTGTGGCTCCAAATGTTCGGTCACATTACCCAATGCAAATTAACTCTATTAACTCTATAGAGGCCAGTGTGCTATAATGGATGTGGTCATGCCCCGTGTTCTTTTTTTTGAACCTATGCCAATCTGGTGTAATGGACTGATGTACAAGCTGTTTCTACCATTGTACTGAAATTTCAAATAAAATTATGATGAAATTCTAACACTAAATTCTGAACAACCATGAATTTAAAACTCTCCCTCACAGTTGGTAAAGATGCCTGACAAATTGAAACAACTCTACCACTCAACTACTAGGAATTATTTTTATCTTTTAAAAAAGGGTTGACCATTGCCAGCTGCTTGCCTGAGTCAAATAAATTCCTTATCCCTTTAAAAGCTTGACCTCCCCTACAATGCAGGGTTCAACTGAGCTCTACCACAACAGAGGGAAATTCTTTAAGTGAGACTGTGTATGTGCACAGCTCGCTACAGCAAACTCAACACTAGACTAGACTACACCACAGACCACAACATATACTTATTTAAAGCGGATTAAGACTGATGTGATATAAATACGTGTTTCTCCACTCATGAAAACAGGAGCACCCAGCAGATGCCAGTATTGTTCCAGTGGCTAAGTTACATCACCTTCCAGAAGTACGGCTGTGAGCTCCTCATCGTCACTGAGTTCCATGGCCAGAACTTCACCTGCAGTAAGAAACACCCCCTTTTCTTCTGGATTCAATACATTCCACAATTAAAGGGGAAAATCGCTGCATAATTTAATATTTGTAAACAAAATCAAGCAAAACCGTTATGAAAAAGACTCAGATTTGTTTCCAATGGTGTGAGACCAGGTGGATGATGATGTCTACAACACAAATATAGCCAGTTCTACACATGCGTTGTTATATGTAATATTAATGATAGTAAAAAATGTGAAAAAAACCCCCACAATCTTAACAATGCATGTGACTGAAATTGCTCTCTACTCTTATTAATCCTGTGCTATCTAGGGGTGAAATATTCAGTTTACTGAATAGCCATAAAAGTGCATGATTCAGACACTCTTGTCTGTTGTTCGTTGCTGTAGAAGTGGTGGTAACATTTGCAAAGAATAAAGAAAAAGTAAAATACAATGATGGTCCTGCAGTTACCATTAAGTGTTTTTGCTATATGCAACAGTTAGATTTTCCTTCTAATTTGTACAGACCAACTGTATTTACAGTGTTTCTCCAAAGAGCTAATTCTCAGATAATAGCTTTAAATGTCTGATAACTTTCCCCACCCTTGTGAACAATTTTAATTAGGCAGGTTTCTCTTGAACACTGCATTTCATATCAAACCATACTGAGTGACTTGTTTATATCTTAACCACTACATCAGGCGGAAGTTTGAAAAAAGGTGGAAGTCGTTCTTGAAATAGACATGCAAACTTATTATGCCGCTTCTTAACACTCTTATGTTTTACCTCAGGGCCAAATGTTGCTTTCCCAGGAGCATGTTCGATAAAGAATGGTGACCTTATTATAGAGCAAGGTTACCCAGGAGCCCTCTCACGCTACACTCTGGACTTTCTCCTGCTCTACGCCTTCCTGCCTGCACTCGTACTGCTGGGGATCATCAGCTTCAAGATACGGGACCACCTTGTCAGACGTTGAGATTGTGTGTATGTGTGTGTGTGCACATGTGCGTATTTGAAAGATGTTTGTACATACAGTGCTTTTTTGACATGATAATACTTTAGCCTTTTAAAATAGCCAGTAACCTAATATTATATTAGTATTATATTAAGGGGGTATATTCATATTTTTTTAGGGGGGTCTGAAGCCCCCCCCCCCCCCCAAATGATCCCAAGCCACC
>JBBJLR010000153.1:10252259-10266423 GCA_037577145.1 Brachypetersius gabonensis
ATTCGAATCCTACCTTCAGCACCACCACTGGGTCCCTGAGCAAGACCCTTAACCCTAAGTTGCTCCAGGGAGACTGTCCCCTGTAGTTAGGGAATGGAAGTCGCTTTGGATAAAAGCATCTCATAAATGCCATAAATGTTGTCATAGCCAAGATTCACTCCACATATTTTGAATCTAAAAATGATTGTAAGAAATAAAATACTCAAAAAGAGGTGGTTAAAACCTCAACGTTTCATGTTTGATTTACTTTTCTGGTGCATCATTGATCGGTCTGGGAAAGTAAACACTACAATGCTTGCAGTAAGGGGTCTTGGGGGTCACTGACAAACAATTGGCCATTTTTGTTAGACACAGAAGAACCTAATTTTACATCAGCTCAGTTTAAGCATTACATTATATTTGTTATATTTGTTCTAAAAAAAGTGCAAAATTAAATAGTCTATTGAATTATTAGATGTAAATTAATGCTATATTCTGCAAAAAAAAAAGGTTCTTACCCAAACTGTGTTGAAAGCATTGCGTTGTCCAAAATGTCTTGGTGTGCCGAAGCATTAAGACTTCTGGAAGTAAAGGGCTTAACCCAACCCCTATAAAACATGTACCGGTACTTTTGCCGGTATAGTGTAGTTCTCTACAGGCCCACACAGTGTAAGAACATGAAAAACTCCAAATCCCATAGTGCACCTTGTCACTACATCGTCAAACCGCGCTGTATCCCCCCACAACAGTAATCAAAACACAGACTAGCTTAGCTATAGCTAGTAACTCTCGACCGAATTGGAGCAAAGAAGAACTACGAGAACCATTACACATCAGCAATAGTAAACGCAATGCCTAAAATTAAGTAAGTTAAACAACCATACATCCAACGTCTTTTCACATTAATGTCACGTTATTAGGTTAACGTTGTCAGGTTAGATTTGTACATTATGGGACATACTTCGTAATTATAAATTTCTAGCGCCTCCTTACTTCTAGTGAAGGGCAATCGTAATGCTTCAGCATACCAAGGCATTTTGGACAACGCCATGCTAGCAATTATGTGGACACACTTTGGAGAAGACCCTATAAATGAAAGTTTATGTATTTGAATGCAGTGACATTAAAGTTGGTGGAATGGTCAGGTGTCCTAGTACATTTGTCCATATAGTGTACACGCGTTTATATTGATTTAAGACAATCTTTCAGGGTAGAATACTTGTTAGATAATATAAATATCCCAGGCTCTGGTGATGAATGTTTTTTGTTGTGCAGTACAGATACGTTGTGGGACTTGGCAGCAGCAGAGCTCCAGGCAAAAGAGAGCAGAACCGGTCATCATGATGATGAAGATGCTGAGACAGAGGCAGCCGATCTGTGCGAGAGAACTGTGCTATTTTTGGGCAGTAAAGCTGGGGTAAACTCACATCATACAAAAGATCATACACTATGAAGACATCCCTGCAAATTTGTGAATTGCAGCTACTTCTAAGGTGCATGCAGTGCTAGCAAGTGCAGTAAATACACTGCTTGTTTTACTTGGGTTAAAAAAGTTGTAATGTGAAGCAGTGCGGCTGTTTTTTGTTTTTTTTTGAGTGATGGGACACTTTTGGACATATAGTACTCTATATACTAGTCACACTTTATCATTAGCAATCTTCTTATTAACCTATTAATCAATATGTACTTGCTATGGTTTTTGGATTGATGTGTTCTTGTTCATTTTGCAAGGTATCTAATTTAATCCTTCTAAGCTGTTTGTGTAAATACCATTTTTAGGGTAAGACAACTATACTGCTCAGGTGCCTTGACAGGTGAGAGGAAACCTTTAATATCATTTAGTTTTAGGTATAACATGCACACACTGCCTGAGACATATTTTTCTCTTATATCACCCTAGAGATGAAACACCCAAACCAACCCTTGCTTTGGAGTATACGTTTGGCAGGCGAGCAAAAGGGCATAATACGGTATTGAAGTACTCTTAAATATATTTAAAAGCTGGGTACAGTTTTTAATTAGGTGATGAATTTTGAGTGTGAAATGTTCCTTTTCTGCTCAGCCTAAAGACATAGCTCACCTGTGGGAACTGGGTGGGGGCACATCTTTATCGGAACTAGTCCAGATACCCGTTGGTCTTCTGAATGTCAGGTATGTCTTAATCTACACATTCAGATAGTGCTTGTTTTCATACATTTTAAGGACCTAGGTTAAACTCCCCTATTAAGCTCAAATTTTGAGTAACTCTCAAAGTCTTAAACTTTGAGTAATTAATGTGTCATTTTCATTTCCCTGTGAATATAATGCCTTTTACTTCAAAACTGTTCAACCAAATATTTGGGTGAGCTTAATTGGTGTGTTTACCTTTTATGTTCTGACTTTGTAGGAAAACCTAAGGGTTAAGCCTGCCCACACCAGACTATGTCTTTGCATATTTTTGAGTATGACTTTTACAAAAATTGACTCAAAAGCCTTGTCCTGTTAAAAACAGAGAGAAACATTATGTCCTATTAATAAAGCATTAAACAAAACAAGGACTTGTTGAAAATTGTAATCTCTTTGTATAGCTCTCTGTCTGTGGTGCTAATTCTGGATTTGTCCAAGCCCAATGCTCTGTGGGGCACCATGGAGAAACTCCTGCAGGCAGCCTTGAACCAGGTGAAAAAAGTATGTACCTTACAACAGAGGCCAGGAGAGTCCAGATCGAGCAAACAGCAGGGCCACAACACCACACTCCGTATTCTCCCTAAAGATCACCCGGTAAGAATCAGCAGCCTATCTTATTACCAATTAGCAATTATTCTTGTCTGTGTGTGTTTTCATACAGCTGTGTGTTTTCAATAGGATAGAGAACTCATCAGTCCCTTCCCTGTGCCACTTCTTTTCATTGGTAGCAAGTTTGACATCTTTCAGGTATGGACCTCATGGTACTGCTGCATAAAGTTACTTCTTCTCTTTCACTTATGTTTGATTATTCTAACACTTGCAACATATTTCACAAGACATGAAACCAGAGGTAAAACCTGTGTTTAACTGGGAAATATAATTGTAAGACTAGCAATCAGCAAGTTCTTTTATGTTTAGCCCATTTCCTTTTCTCTGTGTAGGACTTTGAGTCAGAAAAGAGGAAGGTGATTTGTAAGACCCTGCGTTTCCTGGCACATTACTATGGTGCATCACTGATTGTAAGTCAAACTGGAATGTTGGTACTTTAAATGAAACTGGGAGTACCTGTTTTTATCTTGTTTTCTGATTTTCACTCCCATCTGTGTGTTCCACTAGTTTGCTAGCAGTAAATCAGAGACCATGATGTCCAAAACACGAAGCTTTGTGAGCCATTTAGCATTCGGAACAGAGAGAAGGTAAGAAGCTTTATGAACTGGTTGTGTTGTTACAACTAAACAATGTATTTAGCTGTATGTGTGCAATCCAAAATTATTATAGTATCAGAGTGTTCGTAGACAAGTGGGTAAAACACTTGTCTGTAACCGGATGATCACAAAGTTGCAGGTTCAAACCCCCACTTTCTACCATTGTGTCCTTGAGCAAGACACTTAACCTTCAGTTACAATAGTGGTCTGTCCTTGTAACTAATGCTTGTCAGCCAAATGCCCCTTAATGAAAATACATTCCCATAGTGTTGTAAAATAATCATAAATATCAAGTCTTCTCTGTTTTTGTAGTAAGTCAATGTCTACAGACCCCAGCAAACCTCTCATAATTTCGGCTGGCATGGACTCACTTAGTCAAATAGGTGAGTTCTTGTGCCTCTGCTGGTTGTTGAAAGTAGTACATGTTTTTCAAAGTGTTTTTACTGGGATATTACTCAACATATTGTCAATGAGTTTAAAACATACACTTCTAAACCACAGTATGCAGATTAACAATAGACATCAAGATTAACCTCACTAAGAAACAGCAGGGGGCAGTATTTACCTTAGACTTTCTGTTTTGATTAAGGATCCCCTCCCACCATTGATGTTGATATTGGAACACTGCATGCCAGAAACCCGCTGGACCTGTGGAAGAAAGTTTTTGAAAGAGTTTTCCCTCCAGAGGTACTACCTCAAGAGCTTGAACACTCTCATGAACAATAATGCATGGACAAATGGCAGGCGCAAAGACTGCTTGCTGCTGTATGTATTTTAAAAGTGCTCATCCGTCTTTCCTCAGATCACAAAAGAGCATAAAGAGCTGAAAGATCCAGCCAAAGATCCTCAGTACAGCGAGCCTATTATAGACTCCATGAGGGCTCAGAAAGATCAGGTACCATAACTTGCATCCCTTTACACAATTTCATTACACCCTATTTTAAGATTCCAAAATCTGAAATATGAATAATTATTATTCTGATTAATTGTTTGCTGTATTTGCAGAGCTGTTAACATTTTGTATTAGTGATAGCATTAGCTTAAAGAGAGTGTTCGCTTTAGCTTAAACAATTGTTTAGATATTTTTGTACCACTTAAAGTCCACATATGACTGAATGCACAGTGGTTATAGAAATGAAACACCCCTTTAAAATATTCAATTATTTTGTAATTTTGTTAATGGCTATGCGTGTGAAGACACACACACAGTCATACACAAAACTACAGCTGTATTTACTCAGTGCAACTTATAATATCAAAGTGAAAATATGATAAGAACAGTTGAAAAAATAAAACCATCACTGACATGGATAAAGGATTATCACCTCCTTAAAATACTGAAATTATAAAAATAGCAAAATCAGGTGTAACTAATTACCCTCTCCATTGCATTCTAAGCTAATTGGCTTTCACATGTGATCAGTTGTAATAGATTGGATTAGTTCAGCATAAAAACAGCTATTCCTTGAGCATTCCAGTCTTGGTAGTGCAACTAAAAGCAAACAATCAACCTATGGGTGGCAAGGCACTGTCAAAAGATCTCAGGGATCAAACTGTGGACAGGCACAAGTCAGGAGACAGATACAAAAAAATCTATAAGCTTTATCAATTATTAATTGGGTGAATGAATAAAATACCATAATCAACACACCTAATTTAATTTACTGAAGTAAAAAGAGCCAAACCAGGTAATTGATGGAGCTGCAAGTCAAATTCAGCTTCCATGAGGAAAGAGGTCTGGAAATGGTTAAGCGAACACTTTGCCACACATAAAACCACCATTTACTGTATTAGTTTTGTTTGCATTTGTTGTGATGTAGGTGTTTTTACGCTAACTTAACACTACTGCCTAGTAGTAAACCGTTTTTAAGCATAATTTTACCAGGTGCCTAAGACTTTTGCACAGTACTGTACATTTATGTAGGTTTGTGTCCCAAAAAAAGTCAATTTTCCAAACTCTTTTCCTCCCTTAAATTAAACAGGTTGTTTTTGTTACTATGCCTTTAATAATGATTGATTTACACAAAAAAAATTAATTATAAACAGGCTGTTTCAGCAACTTCGCAACTCTATTCATTAGACTCTTATTTCAAAGCTGAGGTTTCCATGACATGACTTTTGGTTAAGAATTAAGAGCTGTCAGACAGAAAAGAAGCAGAAATCTAGTTAATTCTGCAACTCAGCACTTTCTTATCACCATATGTGCTGTAAAGGCTATACATGCCACAGTGTTTTAATAAGTATGGTAACCACTGACTGATGTGATATCCCGAATGATATTCTTAGACTTCAGTAACCTCTTAGAACAACCTACAATAACCTTTTAGAACAACCCCCCTCACCTGATCTACTGCACTCTGCTCTTCTGTTGGCTGAAAGTAAAATACCCACAGTGATCAGCCAATAGGAGTGAAAAAATATGGGACCACCGAGCAGTGTAATATTAAATGAATTTTGTGCTTAGTGCAAATACGGTTGGAGATTCATGTCAGTTCATGATGGTTACCTGTGTCACTTCAGGTCGGTTGCATGTAGTTTCCATGTATTAGGTTGTTTGAAAAATATTTCTTTTGCCATTCCTTTTTTTATTCTTTGCATTTAAAGGAAAGGTTAGGATTAGGCTGTGTGTGTGGAGAGAATACGCAATGCTGGAGAGCACAATATGAATTTTTTCTTCTTTTCTTTGTCTCTTAAGGAGCTGGAACAGTATAAGCGAGACCAAGCAAAGTCCTGGAAAGGCATGGCCCTGGAGACATAAAACTGACTTCACGCTGGAGAAAAACATTCCAAACATTCAAAACACTATGTGTCCAGAAGTTTGTAGACCCACTCTAATTCAGCATTTCTTATGGAGTTAAACGTATCCATTGGGAGTTTGTCCCTATTTGCTGCAGTAACTGTCTCTACTTTTCAGGAAACTTTCCTGTGAGGATTTAATCACATTCAGCCATAAGAGCCGGTCCGGTACTCAGTGATTTAGTTCCGTTTTGCAAACGGCACTTCAACTCTTCCCCAGAGAACACAGTTCCACTGCTCCAAAGCTCAATACGGGGGCCTTTTATAGCAGTGGCAGTAGAGATTATGCAAGCTGTCTGCATGCAACTGCATACTTGTCTCAGCTATGGATGGTTCTGCAAGTATCTGAATTCATTAATCAATATAAGTGTCTGGTTACCTTTGGACATATTGTGTATTTCTGTTACATTATACAGTTAGTTAGATTTTCCAGTAGTGTGTGTGTTTGTGTGTGTGTGTGTGTATTTTAATTATTTTTTTTTTTTATCTTACATGATGGTGTAAATGTGTAACAGGCCTTTTTTCGTTTAAAGTAGTGCTCTTCATTAAAAGGTGTGCTCTTTACAAAAGTCCACCTTCACTGCCGTTTTGTGTTTCACATCCTAGTCTTTAGGTAGAGGTAGAATGTAAGCAGACAGAACTTAAAATGTAATAAGGATCCAGAAATATTCCCTCCTTTATTGAGAGTATGCAAAAGGTTCCATAAAAAAAGAAGACGAAAACGTGATGCAACAATTCAATGTATTAAACTAAAATAAACCAAAAAATAAATAAAAATATTTATCAAAATGCCAAAAAAAAGAAATGTCAACTTGCAAAAAAAAAAATAAAGACAAACAGACAAAAAAAAGGACAAACAAAAATAATAAAAAAAAAAAACCCCAGACAAAAAAAAAAAAAGGAAACTGTACCAGTCATGTTTGCTGTTTCCCATCCTGTAAAACATGTACAGTGTTAAAATGATGGGTCTTTTAGTGTCCAAGGGGTTCCCCCACTGTAAATGTGTTCTGTAATGAGAGAGCATTAGGATGTACAGTTTTGGATTCATGTCTTTTTTTGCAAAAAGACACTTCAGCACGCTACATTATGATCTCCGTTCCTAAAAGGCCCAAGGACTACGTTTTCCATTATCGGGCACTTAGTGACAGCATACATTTAGCAAACATGAAAATAATTATTTTAAAAAAGGGGGTTTTGTCCTGTACCTATTCACTATCGGTTCAGTTTCTAATTACAGTTGCACTAACTTGAACTCGCTCTACAACACACAAGTTCACAAAGAAAGGCCAGGTAAGTGGTTTGGCTTCACCCCCCACCCTCCCCATTAATGTAAATACAGCCAAGCAGCAAGATGAAATGAGATTAAGATAATACAGTACACACGCTTTATGCTGGAACACCTTTCATGAAAAAAGATGACTACTGAGCTTTTTTGAGTGCTGTGACAAATGTTCACAAACTGCACAAGATTTTTTTCTTCCCACGTGGTGTCTACTTACCCCTAAGCACGCATAAATCCTATCATTTTGATTCCAAAGAATGTTAGTGTATTGAGTTTTGGCTGTTAAAAAGCTTCATTTATATTCCACTGACTGTAAGCAAGCATAACAATAGTCTGCTTGTCATAAGGCTCAGGTTAGATCTCAACAGCACAAACCAGAGAGGACGTTATTAGTGAATGAGAGACGTTTAAAGACAGAATTATCGAACATTTCACTACTGCATCACCTAATACTGTGTCTACTTCTCAATACTTTCCTCTAATATGAGGGAAAATCAAACTTATGATATGTGCTCTATCAGCTATGTTTGACAGAACGTTTTCCATAGAATTGAAAGCTTAAAAAATGTTCAGTGCTTGAAGATCGAGAGGATCTTCACTGACTCGACTTTTTTATTTGCTATAGCCAAAATCACTGAGTTGATATATGCTTACTTTAAAAAGCATAAATGCACTTTGTGTGATCAAGAGACTGGCATCCAAAAGCCTCATCTGAGTTCACTGTAGCTCAGTGTACGCATAGTGTTGTACTTGCTTTGGTACGTTTATATGTAGCTTTACAACATCTATTGTTGAATTTGTACTTTATTTCTGCTTTATGAAACTTTTCAATCTCTCGGTTTGAATGCTGGGCTGGTTTTTTGTCCAATCTCTCAACTATCTGCCTGTCTGGCTGCAGACTCTTGGTCTTTGGTCTTAAGGACTTTTTATGACAAGACCGACCTTACAAAGACAGCAAGACAGTACATGAAGATGTCCCCCCTCATCAAGCGGGACATCTACTTTCTTTGACATGAATGTAAGAACTTGACATTAGCAGAAGGGTTCACTTGCATGGGAGATCACAGGCACTGGAGTAGCTTTTTTGTCGAAGCTGAAAATGTCTGCAACAAAGTCTACCTGTGGCCTGTGTGGATGGGAGCATTCACATCTGCAGCCCACACAGTCGGTTCTGACACCAGTGATGATGTGGTGATGTGGTGGCGACTCTATGGCTCCTCACCTCCTGCCACAAGTAACCTGCTTAGCTGCACTGCATGTTAAGGTCCAGATCCAAAAGTATGAACTTCACTTGAAGGGAGAGTGTGGACTTTTCCAACATAGTAATCTTGGCGGGCACAGGGAGTGGAATACATACAGTATGTACAAGAAAAGGTTTATCTGTTTGTGAACAGTCAAGTGTTCGGGTATTAAAAGTTCCTTTCAGTTCATTTGTTGGTGATGACACCTCCGTCTGCGCTGGGCTGGGCGCAGCTGAGGTCGAGCCCTAGGTTGGGTAGTTCTCGGTTGGGTGAGGTGGTGGAGGTGGGTTTTGAAGCTCCGTTGCCAGGCCAAGGTGTCCAAGGGCTGCTCTTGGGTTTGGTCATGGTGGGGCTGGCCAGGCCTAGGCTGGTGAGAGCGTCTAGAGTCCCGTCAGGATCCACCATGATGTTTATGACTGCAGGACAGAGATGACGGAATTAGCATGCTTTTGATATTCTAGAAGAAATTTAGCAACAACCTTTCACCACCATCACCTTTTTGCAACTTAGTTTTTGTATGTAAACTGGACAGACTACAGAAGTGTTTCTCAACCTTTGTACTGAAGGCACTTTTCTGTGCACCTTTGAGCTTTTTCAGTGCTTCTGCTGATCCGACCAGGTCATTAACAACACCTCATTGAGAAACGTGTTGAGCAGGGTGCCTCCAAGACTAGGGTTGAGAAAACACTGGACTAGAGAGTGAATGCTACATTTTCAAACTTCAACAATGTTTACATACCAAAAAAGAAAAATAATTTTCCATGATAAGATGTTCTGGACACAGTTATCTAACAACTACAACTTGAAACAATGTTTTTATAACTGAGGTTTATATATTTATATTCATTAAAACTGGCAACTGTCCTATCATAGGTTAGAGCTATTCAGAAGTACACTTAGACTGAATACAGTAACCCCCCACTTATTTGCAGCTCAGCAGTCATGGCTTCAGTGTCTAGATATATAACTGTTTTGGTACTGTCCAGAGAACAAAAGGAAGTGTCTCTTGGGATGGCAAAATACCCCTGTGGTCAGAGGCGGGAGGTTTGAAAGTAGCCAATCTGAGAACGTTATTTATTTCTCCTTGCTGCTGATTGGCTGCTGCCCAGAATGCAATCCAGAATTTCCCCTGTGAAGCGTCTCAAGCGTTCTCATGTTTATCGTTTTGTTATTCTTAAAGCCTTGTATTATTTTTATTACTGTAAATTAAATGAATTTATTACTGTATTTACTCTTCTTATACCAAAGAAAATGTGCATGCCTCAATTACAGTACAGTACATACAGGGGTAACATCACTATTTTACATTCTAGCACTGCAGGAGTTCAGTGTAAACTGTACAGTATGGATACGGGTTTCCCTTTAGATTTTCTTAAGGGTAATATATTAAGCTGAGTTTTAAATGTAATTAAAGTGTTTTGGGAGCTTATTTGGGGGCATATTTAAGGGGTTAGACTAGAAAAAGAAGGATTTTAGGCTTTTTTTTTTTTTTAAACCACATCACACATTTACATTTTTTCACTATACGCGGGTGCTCTTGGCACGTAACCCCCTGTGATTGTTGGGGTTAACTGTATTATGATCTTGGACCCTGCACTAACAGCTCTGATGTGTTTATGGGTTAGTAACTGTGTGATAGATATATTAGACAGGGCAACAAATACTGATGCATTTGAACACAGAAGACAAACTCATGTGAGACGTCTCTCTTACCTTGAAGCTGCTTTTCCACCCTCTTCAGCTCTGTCAGAATTGACGATATTTCCTAAATAACATGAAGGCGTTATTAGCAAGTGATACTTGATTAGATACATTTCCTAAAATTCTCCAGACAAACGATTCTAATAAAATATCTCAAACTGGTTTATTTATTACACAAACCTTGTTAGTGGTTTTGAGAAGTGGTATATCAGTTTCTGTACTCAGCTTACTCTCAATGTCGTCCCAGTTCCTGTCCTTGTCTTTAAACAAAATCCTTGAAGACAGAAAGAAACAGAAATTAGAGCTTTATTAAAATGTTCACATTCTCTGATTTGCTAAATGGCAACAAACGACTGACCTGATTTTGCCTGCTGTTTTGTCTACAGACTGACGGATTTTGGAGGACAGTTGAGAGACTGATGTCAACAGCAAACTGTCTAAGACCGCCTACAAGAACACACAAAGGATGTATAGCATTTTAAAATTAATGGTAAATATACAAAAGGGTTTATGAACCAAGACTCATATGCACATTAATTTTAGGGTTCAAATAGTCTACATAAACACCTGCACACAGAAAACTCAAATGACAGCAAATGAACCTAAAATTAATTATTAAACAGCATTAAACATGAGAGTCATTCATGTTAGAATGATATTAATTACAAGATTATTTATACTAGTTAGGCCAAAATGCATGTATACTTCAAAAGTACATTTACTGCAGGCAATATTAAAAGCATAATGTAATTTTATTTGATACACGTATGGCGTAGTATACCTACAACAAACATGCATATGACTAAGCGGTATTTCAGTGTGCATATCTAAATGAACAGGTGGTGATCAGATTCATACCGGCCTAACCTCGTCTCGGTTCCATGTGCGTCTCCGCAGTGCAGTCTGGGGGTCCTGACTGTCAGGGGCTCGAGGTCGCAGCTCCACTGATCTCCCGTTTATCTCCGGAGCCTTTGTCTGCACCATGGGGGGGATCTTCCGAAAGTTCAGACTTTCATCGAAGACTCGATCTACCAGCTACAGTGCACAGTGACAAAGCAGGGGGGGAAAAGGTAAAAGCACAATTAAAGGAAGGATGAAGTGATGAAAAATAAACCCTGCACAAACCACTGAACCATAAACATTGTTAAGCCAGAACATTTGCCCTATGCCTACACTATTACAGAGGTTTAAAACTATTCATGTGGTCAGCGAGTGTGTCCTTTAAAAAAGTTGGTTTGCTGAAATATTACATAACTTTATAATACATTTAAAAACTACTGATATCAGAATTGTGAAAGTCTGCTTCTCCTAAAAAGTAGGCCAGCCACACCTGATTCACCTTAATTAAATACAATTAGACACCAAATAGTCACTATAAGGCCATGGTTAAGCTAACACATATACACACCTAAAATCACAGTTTATTGTATCAATGTTAATTTATACAACAGTCTCTAGTGGCTTATGGCTGGCTTGGTACTACATGTGCAACTTTTTCCAAACATGTTTAACAGTTTCTTTAAACAAGCTGATTTCTAAGAGCCGGTGAGGTCTGTAGTAAAGTATGCCGTACCTCCTCTCTGGTGTCGATGGCGGATCCGGGCGTGGTGGCTGCTGTGCTGACTGTGGTGCTTGGTGCTGTGCCTGAGGAGCTGACCGAGTCAATCTCGCCGGCCACATCATGGATCTCCCGCGCCAGGATGGCCAGGTCCTTGGCCAGGTCCTGACTGATCCTGCGCACACAGGGGAATAACCTATTAACCATCAGACGGGTGTCTAGAAACTAGGGGATTTCACATACATGCAAAACATAAAAAATGCACATGAGGTGGGCCCTACAGCTTAAACGCATGCACACAAATTCAGTGACAAACATAGTGACAATCTACACAAAACAACACAAACAAACAGACACTGTGAATTATTGGCACACTTATGATGTTTTTTGACTTTGCATCGTTTTCCTTGGGTGTATTTGGTTTCACAATAACAAGCACTAAATGTTAGAAGTTGGTGTTCGCTCATAGGTCAAAATTCCATACAATTACAATGGCTTTCAAGGGCATTAAATACTTTTGCAAGCCACAGTATATTCTTGATTGAAGTGTATGAACCCTCCTTTAATTGTATTAAAAAAGGAAATGATTGAATAATTTGGTTCATTTAAATTTAACCAAAAAGACTTGTATCTTACTATTACTTTATAACTAATCTGCCATTATTAACAGCAGAAGTGACTAGAATGATATGATCCTCTATCAGAAGTCCTGTGTTCAAACAGGCCTGTTGTGGTCAGTACAGTGCTGAGAAAGAGGAACAAACGCTCTGATATTCATTTCCCTCATTGCACCCTCAATCAGTGAACTGAACTCGAGTTCAGCTGCTAGGGGCCAGAGACCCCTGTTATTTGGTGAAGCACGATTCTTTATTTAGTGCACACCTGTGTGCGGGTGCTGTGTTAACACCTGTCAAAAAAAAGACTAAAAAAAACTAAAAGATCTAAAAAAGGTTCCCTCGATCTGTACCAAACAAAGAAGTATAAGTATTATAATAATAACATATACAAAAGGATATTCTTAGAAACACATGCCAAATGTATTGGGACCCCTGATTTAGCACTTTTTTGCACTATCCCTCTGTCTGCGCTGAGAGGCTTGCTCGTATGTTCAGTGCAGGAATGAAAATATATTTTTGTAGCCTTGCCAATAATTCTGGGCACTGTTATGCATTAGTTAAACACATACCCAGTCCACTCTGTGGATACAGCAAACAGATGAACCATAAGTGTCATACGAAGTACTTCAATTTATAAAAATAAAAACAATTTGTCTGCTTGGAATATGTGTATGTGTGCGCTTTGAGGATTTTTGTGAATACTGTTAAGTACACGCTTTTGCATTTTTTATTCTCCGAAAGTGGCACTTAGAGGGCCAGAGTATGTCTGTCCTAATGTGTTTGGATTCTGCTGAATCAAGAATGTTCTGCTCTCTACTGAGTTAAAATGTGATTACTAGTTCAAGTGAAAGAACAGTATAAAGACGGAGAGAGGGGAGACAGGGAGACAGCTGCAGGTGTAAAACATGCCAAAAAGAGAGCAAGAAGATAGGAATGTTTGGAGGGGGAGTGATAGCAGGAGAGAAAGAGAGAGAGAGGACAGCAAATAAACTGTCAAAATGCTGCTGGGTCAGTGCTGCAGCAGGTTAGAGGTCACTGTCTCTGTGTCAGACTTTGTGTCTGTACTTCACAAACAGTGCAATGGACAAGGACATCTGTGACTAGACACAAGTATTTAACTTCAACAACAGCTATATATTATCACATAAGTAGGCATTTTATTGTTAAAATCTTTAAACAAGTATTTTTTATTATTTTTGAACGTTTTGCTCTTGCATTTCGTCTGTTCTAATTTTGCTATATACAATCAATGGTAAGTTGCAATACCTACTAAGGACACTAGAGGGAGAAGGTGCGAGGCTTGCAATTGCATTTGATGGCACAATTAATCCGGAGCAGCCCGCTACTAGAATGAACAGTCACATTGCAATTTACTGTTACACATTGACATACAATGTATAGCAGTATACTTTTGTATAATGCTGATATAGACAAGTCATAACATTAATATCACCAGACTGATGTTCTGTATGCCCCTACATGACACAGAAACAGCTCTGACCTTGAAAGTGTGCTGTGTGTCAAGAAGATCATTTAAGTCCTAATTTACATTTACATTTACGGCATTTATCAGACGCTTTTATCCAAAGCGACTTCCATTCTCTAACTACAGGGGACAG
>JBBJLR010000153.1:10281570-10297203 GCA_037577145.1 Brachypetersius gabonensis
GTAAGAAGATTTTTGAAGAAGGTTTTTTTTTCTTCAAGCATTTTGAAGAAAATTGCATTTAATTCATATTGCACACAGAGTTGAAATACTGTACTACAAACTGCATTTAACCAAAACAATATTGTTGAGACTAATTTTATTGTGTATGTGCTTTGGTTTGCCCCGCCCTCTTGGAGTCTGACTATGGTCCTACCATTTGTAGTTTTTGCTTACTTCTCTTGCTTTGTGATAATGGGAATCTCAGGAAACAAAGGACTACAATTCCCAACAATCTTTGCGGCGTTTACGGAAGTATGTCCTTTGATTGGGCTGTTGACGGTTAGGCTCTGTTACAGGTTGCAGTTCAATAACGTTTAGGTTAATTAAAATATATATACATGAAATATGTTCGTCTGCAGAGTGTCATAGACTTCTCCAGCTAATAAAACCCAAACATTTTGCTGTGCTTTACCTAAGCGAAAATGAAGCCTTCGCTGAGCTCGGACGAGGAGGAAGAATTAGGAACGTATCAGAAGCAACTGAGAGGTGATGCCTGTTGGCTAGGCAACATGTCCCTATTGTAGAGATTTTGGACTGTTTATACCTTTTCTTTGCATATTAGGCTGGCAGCTTTGCAATAAAATACTCAGTGGAGCAGTGGAACTCAGTACTTAGCCAGCAAGCTGCTTAATACTACCAAATAGTAATGATAGAAGAGTTCTTAGAAGTGTAAATATTGAGTTAATATATCTCACATGCCTTTGCAATCTTTTATAGTTGTTGCAATATACACAATATGGAGAAAGGTATTGGGACACCATTGGATTAATTTGTTTCAGCCCATCGCCACTGGGTGTAAAATCAAGCAATATCATGCTTCCAACTTTGTGGACGCAGTTCGAGAAAGTCCCTTTTTAATTCCTTATTGACTGTGTCCCAGTGCACATTGAATGGTTTTTGAAGACGTGGTTGGGTGAGTTTGTTGTGGAAAAACTTGATTCAATTCGATTCTGAATAAACGCGAGCCCTGACCTTAGCCCCATCAGGAGATTGTGAGCCAGACCTTCTCGTCCAACATTAGTGCCTGGCCTCATAAATGCTTTACAGAATAAATGGGCACAAGTTATCACAGAAACACTCAAAAAATCTTGTGAAAAGCCTGGCAAGAACAGTGGAAGCTGTTATAACTGCAATGGTCAGATGTCCCAATGCTTTTGTCCATACAGTGTATGTAATAGTAATTTTAAAATCTGAAGTACCTTTGGCAAATGTGGACCCTCTTTTGACTTTTGTGGTTCAAAGTAGTGCAAAGAGATGGATTGGATGCTAACGTGTTCCTACACAGTGTAACAGTGCAAAGTAATACTCACCTGCATCGGTTCATTCTGTATTTTCTGCCTGATTGCTCCAGAGAGAGCCAACCGGAGTATTCAGCAACTGAGCAGCATGTTGGCAAACCAGAGCTCTGATGCTGAAGTCTTGGAACAGGGTAGCAGTATGAACACTGTACCAGAAAGCTCCTGGCAACATGTACAGCAGAGTGAAGCCGGTACAATTCCACCTATACACCATTCAAACTGTTCCTCCTATATATCTATGTCATGAAGACGACGGATAAGCTGTTAATTACTTTCTATGACTGTGTTGTTTCAGCCAGTCAGCTACGTTCTTTGCTTCAAAAACAGTCCAGAGAGAATCAATCACTTTCTCCGTCAAAGAGGAAATCTGTTCTCAAGGTAGGTTTAATAAGTCATGTGATGCAGATCATCACTGGCTGGTGTTTTGTTTTGTGCTTTTGCCATTTTTCCCTTTTTTCAGTTAATGTAGTCATGCCAATGACTGGATAGGTGCACCATTATTATTTCAGCTTTAGGCCTTATTGTTATTCAGGAATATTTGTATGTAGATACACTCCTTCATTTGTTAAATGCTTAGTTAAGGTCAGAAAAGGATTATTTTACTTAAATTTCAATCTAACATATATTCCACTGAGAACAAAATGTTTAATTTTTATATGTTTATATTTATATTATAAGCACTCGGAGATCTAGACACAACGTGAACGTATTATAGAGCTAACTAGAGCTATTTGGTAACAAATACTCAAGGTGGATGATAATATGCATCCTCATGAGAAGTTTCATGTCTACTGTTAATATGCTGGAGGACCAGTGATGTTTGAGGGATGTATTTTCTCCAAAGATCTCTGGAGACGTATGAGGATGCATTTTATCATGTACTCCATGAGTACCAGTACCAGTGATCAAGTACACACATAAATGGTTAAAAAATTAGCTCAAGCTTTTGACATGGCCTTCCTTGTGGGGTGAACTGACGAGGAGATTCCAAAAGAGAGCAGCTATAACCTTGGAGGATCTGAAAGATGCAGTATTGAGCAGCAGATTGTTCACCCTTTACAAATTTTAAAGTTATGTTGACAGTGGGATGAAGCACAAAGTATAACATGCTAGTGTGTTTAAAACTGTGATGTGAGGATTTTTAAAAAATATATATTTATAAGGGGTTTTGTTTTCTTATACTTAATTCCCATCTAAACATTAGATGTTTCTCAGATTTATATTTGAGATTAAGCTAATTAACCACACAGATCAGATTTTTTATCCATCATTACCAGGGGTGCCAATAATTAAGGGCTGTATTGTGTGTTTGCATTGTTACTGATACAGTGTTAAAATGTACAGTTATAAGTATGTATATCAAGTTTCCTGTATTTCAGGCTAATTAACTTCCTTTTGAGTGGATCATATGTAATTCTGATATGTTTTCTAAATGTACCTGACATTGACGGTGTGGGTTTTTGAAATGTCCTTCAATCCTTAGGCACACATTCATGTCTTTGTGTAGTTAATTAATACCTCCTGTGGTACAATTCCGATTACCGGTATATTGATTTACCACATCGTGTCCTAGTAGCCTATAGCAATAGGAAATGATTGGTAGCTTTTGTCTTAAGGCAACATGTCAACGTGTGTTATAACCAGCTAACATGCAGTGTTTTATTGACGGTGTGCAGTATTTAAATCTGACAATTCTTCTTCACTCTTCCTGTGATAGAAGCACACAGATGAGGATGGTGGCAGTTTACCTGCAGTTCAAGACCTGGTTCCCATCATTCACAACCAGTCAGAGTACATCCAGCACCTTGAGGCTGAGGTCAAGTTTTGCAAGGTCAGTCCTAGTAATGATTTTGCTGTTGCTTTGCTTACTTGTTGAAGTACCTATATGAATATTGTCACTTGTCAGTTAATCTGAGAAAAAGCACTCTCAGTGTTATGTTATCAGTGGGGCAGCTGGTGGCCTAGTGGTTAGGGCTTTGGTCAGGCAGTCAGAAGGCTGTGTGTCGAATCCCAACTCAGTCATCACTGAGATATCCCTTGAGCAAGGTACCGTCCCTTTTGAGTGGATCCTCGGGTGTCACTCATTGTTGGGAGCCCCTGCTTCACTTGGTGAATGGGTTAAATGCAGAGAAATAATTTCACATTGTTCACATTGTCTGCTGTGGTGTGGTGTGTTCACACGTGGCTGTAGGGGGCCACTTTACTTTGTGAGAGATTTCAATACATAACACAGTTTGTGATCATGCTTGTATCTTTGTAATGTGTTTTTTCCCTTTTTTTTTACCAAAGGAAGAGCTTATTGGAATGAAGCAGCGAGTCAGAGTGGTGGTTGTAGAGAATGAGAAACTGCATGAAGAACTCAAGGCAAAGATGGTGGAAGACACTTTAAAAGAATACACTCTCTTGGATGGCACGGTATTTGCTCTTTAGTTGTGTTACAGTGAAACACAATACACTGATGTCATCTGACCAGCACTCTTTACTGTGCATACATGTTTAGTTTGATTTCCCTGTAATCATTTTCAGGTAAATGGAGAAATCACAGTCGATAAAGTCATGTCGTCCCCAGCCCCAAAACCAAGACAGACTTCAGTTCACCAAATGGAGGACAACAAGTGGAAGAAAGAGCTGGTATCAAAATACTCAAAGATCATTCTTAAATTAAATGATTTGGATGATTTTTCTAAAACTATGGTAACTATTGTGAAACCTTTATAGTGAGTAACATTTTAATGTGTGTTAAAAATGTAGTTCAGTGAACAATCAAATTCAGACAATTTTCCACATACCTCAGATGTCTGCCAAGATGTGTTTGGGGTCAGAGCTGCTGCTGCTTTAGATTAGCCATGAGTCTAAATTTTCTTAAAAAATAAAAGAACTCAGTTATCAATGTTTTCCATAAATTCAAAACTCTCCTCATAGTTCTCAACCATGTCAACCTGCATCAAACTTTTAGATAATGGCAGACTCATTGCTGTGGTTTACTGCCATTTATTTTTAAATCAGCATCTCTATGAACATGACAACCATTCCATGCTAGTGTCTGTAAAATTCCTACATGAACCAATCTTATTTAATGTGGACAAGTATAGAGTAATACTGCTGGAATCAATGCTCTCCACTCACAATGTAACCAGAAGCACATCAAAAGTATTTATTGTAAACAAGAGATTTGTTTTCTTTGAATTATTCAAGTTCTATAAGTTCTGTATAATTTCTCTTATTTTGATGTACTGTCTAAAATAATGAGGCAAAAACACCCAAATTTCTTGCTATCTGACAAGTCATTACTTTTTGAGGGGTTCAGATTACACTTTGTTTTGTTTTAATTTCTGTCTAATACCCACATTCTGACTGTTTCAGGAGCAGCTGAAGTGTCTCTACCAAGCCCAGACTGAGACTTTAGAAGCTCAAGTTGTTTCACTAAAGTAAGTGTTCTAAAGTTCTGCCATCTTAACAGTAAATCATACTTGCTCCAAATTGCAGTTCCTTATCTTCAGATGAGCTAAACTGTAGTCTGTGTAAACATTTAGGAAGGACTTGGTGAGTTGTCAGAAAGAGTGTGAGGAGGTGAAGCAGCGCCTGAGGCATAAGGAAGCAATGGCGGCTGTGGTGGGCTCTGGGCAGCATGTCAGGGGGCTGTGTGTGAAGTGTGCTCAGCACGAGGCTGTCCTGGCTGAGACACACTCCAATGTTCACATCCAGGCCATTGAGAGGCTCACCAAGTGAGTGGCTTGTTTTTTCATTCAACTTTAAGGCATTTGTTCAACTTCTATATACACATCATTGCGTAGTAGCTGGATGGTACAGATAATACATAAGCATGATAAGCTAGTGTGTAATAACAGCTTTTCACTAAATTGTTGGCCTAAATGTTCCTTTTTTTCTACACAGTTGTTGCTGCTAAAATGGACGCAATACTTGAACCATTTATTTGATTCAGCCAAGATTGTTGTGTGTTTGATATTTTTCAAAATTGTACAGCTGTTGCTGCTACCTTTTTGGGAAATGTCACAATTTCAACAAAAATTATGCTAATATTGAAGTAAAAAAGATTATATCGGACTCCGTATCAGTATCGGCAGTCATGTATTGGACCTGGAAAAACGTGGATCGGCCCATCACTAACAAACACTGAACAGTGCTTAAAGTGCCCAAAAAGCTTTAGTTTTTTTAACTTTATTCTTAAAATCCAAGCTGAGGAAGCAAACCCATTATTTAAAGACCAAAGTTAGAAACATTATCACACTAAAGGGATACTGCTGGACAGTATTATCTCTGGAAATGTAAAGATCCCTGTTTCCAGGTTCTATTGATTTAATGATTGCCTTGAAGGTGCAATTAACACTGGAAAGTTCATTAACAGAAGGGCGATACATTATCTCTCTCACTTCATTGTTTCTGCTTCTTCTATTGATTATTCAGATTTGCAGCAGGATCGAAAGAATGTCTTTATAGATCACAACAAAGCAGTAAAAGCAGAAGAATTGCTTTTCGAAATAGAAATGCACTAGAAATACAGGATTATAACCATTTTTTAAATATTTTTGAAGAGTATAATATCTAGAAGAATGTATTGTTATTTGTAATTAGAATAGATGCATCTGACATATATAGTGATTATTTTACAATTACATTAATTATATTTTAATTATAATGTATCCTTGCAGTTTGTTAATCTGTGTGTGTTTGTGTGCGCGTATTTGTGTGTGTGCGCTACAGAGAAAGAGATGAGTTGATGGCAGCTCTGTGTTCTCTGAGAACCACTCAGAGTGAGGCTCAGCAGAGGGAATGGGCTGCCTATCAGCAGGTCAAACAGGCAGTGGAGATGGCAGAGGAGGCAAATCTAGAGAAGACCAAGGTAAGAACACTCACCTTCACTCTAGTACTTAACTTTGGCACAAAGTACAGTCTGAATCTTGTGCATTGTGCTCTGGAAGAAAAATGTTTGGAATGGAATGAGCTATTATAATATTCAAAGCTATTACTCAAAGAACCCTTCATGGCACTTTTTAAAGAGTGTACTTTTGAAGAACAACTGCCTACTGCCTTACATTATAAGAACATTTTTCTAGGTACAGGGAAGTGTGTTGAAAATTGCTCTCTGGGGTAACTGACAGAGATTAGCTAGAAAAATACAGTGCTTTAAATGGGGAAATGTGATCCTAAACCTAAAAACGTAAATATATAAAATGCACAAAACCTAAATATAATCAAATGTGTGCTTCTAAGCATGTTTCTGCTTGTTAACAGTTTACTACCTATATTTATATGGAATACCATCTCTCTCTGTCTTTTTTGTGTAATCTTATAGGCACTCGTGCAGTTTGAGCATGTGAATGCAGAGCTGGCCAGACAAAGGGAAAGACTGGAGAAGGAGCTTGCTTCTGAGCAGCAGAAGATCTCGCAGGCCAGAGAATCAGCACGCTTTGAGAGCAAGCGAGAGAAGGAGGAGCTTGCCCAGACAGTCAGTGTGAATTATAGTGGAGATTCATTCATCATAATTGAATAGTTGAATTGAATAGAAAAGTAGCTTTTGTGCCCTCTAGTGACCAATCAAAGAAAATACATAAGAGAGAAATGATTGCATCCAATAAATTCTCATTTGGTGACCATTGCATTTACAGCATTTGGCAGAAACCCTTATCCAGAGCGACAATGAATTACGGAAATCCTGCTAGTTACTGTTTATTACTAATGGATTTTCTCAGTGTCCTGCCACATCCAGTATTATGTGTCAAATAAGTCCTTGCTCTGTGTAAAAGCAATTCATGCCCTTGTGTTTCAAAGCAATGTAACATTCCTTAAACCAGTGGGAAAAAAATAAAAACGACTATGTTTCTATTTACACAGACTGTATGTAGACCTAGAATGATTAATCATATTTGGAAAGTTTTTTAGACCTTGCGCATGTGTTCAGTTCATAAGGATACATGCATACACCTAGGTATTTTTTATCGTTTGTGTGTCAGTGAGGTCCTACATATTATAACTGTCTATCGTATCAAACAAACAGGCTTGGTTATCTGTCTGATACATGCTTTAATGTAGTGTGGTGTAGAGACTATTTAATGTAGGGACTATTTTAAGCACAGTTTGCCTTGGCTGTATATACTATAAAGTAGCTATAATTACCTTCCTCAGTCTTGAGAGCCCCCAGATACTCCACAAATCCTTGTGAAGCTGTGGGCTACCTGGAATAAAAAAATAAATAGTAAGTGTTAATGTAAACTTCAAATGAACGTTTCTTTGTCAGCACAGTTAAAGGGACCGTATCTTATTTTATATATTTAATTTTTTCTCCTGAAGTCCACTGATAGGCCAAATACAGTTTGAATTCATTTTTGCATTACTTTATTCCTTTAAGACTGATGAATATAAAATACTGATATTACCCCTTTATAGACGGCACTGTAATTCATGCACAAGCTTTTTCTGTGGTATGAGCTGCTGTTTTCTTTGGTAAATACAGTAATAAATGAATTTAATTTATCGTAATAAAAATACAGGGCTTTAAGAAGAACAAAACGAGATTCTCCATGGGGGACATTCTGGACTGCAGTGACACAGGGCAGTAGCCAATCAGCATCAAGGAGAAATAAATAACGTTCTCGGATTGGCTACTTTCAAACCTCTGGCCTTTGAGTACATCTGACTGTGACGTCCGGGCCTTGTCCTCCATGCACCCTTGTCCTAGTGCTGGTTGTTTGTTTGGGTGTTGCACTGAGCAGTGGAGACTCATTCCATTCAGGTGCATCTGATTACCTTGCTAACTGCCGCACCCAAACATAAACAACCCACCACATATACAGCCCAGTACGACAATGCGAGAGCATGACGGACATGGCCCGGACGTCACAAGAGCAAAAAAAAAATGATGATTAGTTCGGTTCTCCGAAAAAATATGTGATAGACTGAAGCCATAGCTGCTGAACTGCATTAAAACAGGGATTACAGTATATATATTTGTGTGTGTATGTATGTTTGTATAAAATACGTGAACACAAAGCTCTGTTTTTAGCTCTTCTCCTGGTAATTCAGCCCTACAACAAGGTAGAAAGCATGTCACAGAGCTTCTTCAAATTTTAGGTCACAAGGAAGACAGAGCTCACAGTATAATGACGCTATAAATACAGCACTTGGCACTTCTGTAATTGTTCATGTTAGACTAATAACTTGATCTGTTATATGTACATTGTTCTTCAAGTCTAAAAAGCGTGTGTTTTTTCTCTGTATACCAGGTGACCTCTTTGACCAGGAGAGTGGCTGAGTTAGAAGGACTTCTGGACCGAGGAGAGCGAGAAAAGAATTCCCTTAATACTCAGCTGGAGGAAGCGTTTAAGAAGCTCACTTCACAGGAAGCCGAGAGCAGCAAGGTATGAGACAACTCATTTAGAGCCGAACTGCAGAGTGCGTTCTGAATGTGAGCGGCCTTGTCCAGAGAGTGATGTGTAGACTTGGATCTATATATGACCTGTAGACCTATAGAAACAGGTTTGTACATAATTGTTGTCTTGTGTTAACCTAAATGTATAGAGTGAAGGGTTAACACAAGACACGTACCACCACTTGTGTCATTATTTCTTATATAATACTGATCTCTTCTAAGTGCAGTAACATGCTCTCCACCATAATTTGTATTACTAGTAATTCATTTTACTAAGTTACTTATTTATAGCATTAGTACCCCAGCATTTATGTATGTAGCCTAGTGTATTTCATATAGAGTATTTTCTTAGAGATCCTATCTGATTTATTTATACTTTATATATTTATGCTCTGTGTGTCTCATAACAAAAGCAATTTCCTCTGGCATCAGTTAGGTTTTCTGATTCTGATCCTGATCGTGTGGTATAAATAACACGTGACTTTGTAAGGGAGTAGGCACTAGAGGGCGGTATAGCTACACAGATCGTAAAGTTTCAACTCGGGACTTTTTTGTGCAGGAGTCAGTAGAGCTGATTAAAGCATCCGCTTACTCATTTGATATTTGAACTTGATGTGTAAAATTGTATTTTGGAAAACTGACAAGTTTGATGCAAAGCGACCGTGATGACACGTGGAAGTGAATGTACTGAAGTCCGTGGCCCTGTATGTACTAGGCGTGTGGGGAGCTGCGCTACCAGCTGAGCCAGGCCCAGCTTAAGAGAGAAGAGGCAGAGAGGGAGTTAAGGGACACCAGCTCCAAACTGGGCCGGCAGCTCGAGCTGGCAGAACAGGTGAGCGAGACTGCATGGGTTTGTTATGTAATATGAATGATTCAGTACATTCTATAGAATATGGTCTGCTTGCATATGTTTGAACATATATAGCTTCTGAACCAAATGTATGGAGGTTCTATAATGCAATTAGTATGTAACTGACTGATATACTAATATTCATGTAATTTCCACAAATTGACCAAATAAATAGCAAAATAAAAACATCCTATACCACATGTCAGTCTTTCGGAACAGACACCTCATTAGTAGTGACCGCATGGCACACAGCCATGTATGTTCGCTTTAGTTATCACTTAGTTATACAAGGAGGGTGGTCAGAACAACACTGCTGTCACTGAGCAAGTTCAGGGTTCAGCTAGATACAGCAGTTGATGTACTCCAGAATCTTGTCTGTAATCAGTAAAATTACAGAACCATCAGCTCTAGATGCATGGAATGGTCTACATGCATGGTCAAGGCAACATATACTGCAAAAAAAAGAAAAATGTTTTTAAAAGTTAAAGAACAAGAAAAGATTAGAGCTAATAACTTATTTGCTAATGTATTAGTCCCTGCTTATTATCAATTCTTTCTTTCTCTGTCCTTCTCTTTCTCTCTCCGGGTTCAGGAAGTGCAGAAGCTGGGTGTGGAGTTGAGCGGCAGCCGGCAGCGTTTGGAGGAGGCCCAGAGGGCGGAAGGCCGAGCACGGGCGGAGGCAGCCGGCTTGGCCGAGGGGCTGAGCCGCACCCAGCGCCAACTGCACCTCACCAGGTAACCCCCTTAATCCTATTACATGCCACAACACTGCGCCCGTCCACTGGCCCCTGTGCACTGCCAGCAGCCTGGCGGGAAGACCCATGCGCTTTATTAAAACACCGCCAGCCACCGGCTGCCACCGCCACAGTCTACCGTGCACCAGGGGAACAGGGCTGGAGAGAAGGGGCACACACCATCTCCCTCTAAAACGTCACCAGCCCAAGTGCACTGCTGTTGCACAAGTTCAGTGGCACGCTCTGTGTTTTGTTAAGCTTTTATGTCTGTCTGAGGTTAATTATTTACCATCGAAATGTCTGGCTTGCCATTTCTGAATCAGCTTCAGATTTGAAAGAATCCTTGTAATTCTGCGAGGTGTTGAAGGGATTTGTGCAAAGTATGCAATAGAACAATCATGTTTGTAAGAGAATTGGATAGCAGGCTACTACTTAGTAGAGCAGGGATTCTCAAATGTTTTGCACATGAGAAAGATTTCAACAAAATTTCCAAGACTTCCACACATTTCTTTTTTTTAAATTCAGTTTGAAATGTTAAGGACCCTGGGAAAACACATATCATATTTGTTTGACATGAAACACTTTGATTTGCGTTCTAATTTCATGCTCGTGAATGATTCTTTTGATTTGCATGTATATTTACAAAGTTTTTGTAAACAGATATGAGTGTAGTTTTATTTGCTGTATGGCTTTGTTTGCTAGAACCTGGAGACAGACTAGATTTTGATGACTGTTCTCAGTAACCTCAATTTAATGCAATTGTTGTTATAGTAAGAAATGAGAAATTTCTTGTCCTCTTTATTAAATTAGGTGGCCAGTTGTTGCTGTCTAGTGAGAATTAGCATTTAAACTTAAATCTACATGTTTCTCTTGGCTCATGTCAAAGTTATCAAGCCACAAAAAAGTAGAAGAGTAGGAGTAATAAAAATAATAAAACTGGACCCCCTGACTTTGTCAGGGACTTTTGGACTAAGGCAACAGAGAAAGCTTGCATGTTACTTTTCAGCAGTTAGTCTAAATTGATCTGGCAAACTCTTTTAAAAGAGCCTCTAATTTGTATTTACATTTTCACACAGTTGAATACAGCAAGCAAAACAACTATTTACACTTTCACTAAATTAGGCTACCTAACAACAACAAGTCTACATAGCTGGGAGGGATGAGTTCTATCTTTGTATTTCACTGCTGAGCAGCATTTTATTAGTTTTTTTTTTTACGTTTAACATATTGTGTGGCCGTAAGTGTTTCTGACATCTTGCCAGTTCTGTTTTGGACGTGTTCCTGATGAACTCAAACCTGTGACTCTGAGTTGTCTCTACAGAAAATGAAAGTTTTTGAATCAGATAGATCTGCATGAAATTATTTTATTGACTGTGCCACCACATTAAGTTCTACACTATTCCTGTTTGCTCTCTTACATAGTGATCTAGCAATTTTTCTTTTGTAAATTCTACACATGGAGTATATGCTCTCCTTATTATCAGTTAAAAGTGCACTGTTGAAAAAACCCAAAATAGAACAAAACAAACATATTACTGGATGATTTCATACTAAATTAAATTACAAATCTACAAATTGTGTATCTCTACAGCTAGCATGCTTTATTGTAGACATTAAGAAATGTTTTTGATGGGGTGTTGCGACTACAATGCATTCTTAGTTTAATTCTCCAAGTCTATTCTAAGAATCCTGTTGTTCATGATTACTTAATCTAGAATTATATTGAGCGTACATCACCACTTTCAGTTCATAATGGGTGTTTTGAATGTTGAATTGAATAGCCTTTCATAGCAACAATATATCTGGCTCATCAGGAACTTGCATCAGTCTGCTGTTAGTCATGCTGAAGTCATAATGTGGGCTGATTAGTGTGTCTCTGTACTTATGGACAGGCTGTGTGAGCATCTGCTGGCAGGTATCCTCTCTCTGCTCTCTTTCCTTTGGGCAGAGGTGGCAGAGGCTGCTGCACTTTATCTGACACCTCCAGTTGTGGCACTTTAGTATGAAGGGTATAAAAGGTTATAGAGTGAGTGCAACTAATGGTGCAACATCACCTGTCCAAGCACATACTTATCCAACCTTCTGGTGGATAAAGCAAAGTAAACTGGTCCCATTTAGTCATGTGTGTACACACCACAGGACAACGCACAATGGGAAATTCTTTCTCTGCATTTAACCCATTCGCCAAGTGAAGCAGTGGGCAACCAGTAACGCAGAATATGGGGGTGGTATCATGCTCAAAGGAACCTAAGTGGTGCCCCTGGCAGTCCTGGTATTCGAACTCGTGGCCATCCGTTTGCAGGGGCAACACCTATTCACCACCATCTGCTTCTTAATTCTAATAATCAGAGCTTTTCTGCCAGTGCGTACTATATGGAATCCAGCTTGAAGAAGTGATGTTATTAGGAGAAAAGTTGATTAAAAGGTTTAAAAATTAAACTAACTGTATAAATGAAAAGAACTTTTCTTGCCAATGAAAAAACCCCAAAGAATCTTCACATAATGTCTCTAGACAAACTAAGGTTGTTTTAAGAACCGTGTGTCCAAACCAAGAATCATTTTGGAATCTTTTCTGAAGCATTTCACAATGTTTGAGTGCGGGAGGGTCTTGGTCCAGACTTGGAAAGCCTTAGGGTGAGTTCCTGTTTGGTTCGATTAACCCGGACCCTGGTGCGATAGCTCTGTTAGTGCCATTTGTCAAAGCTAGCGAGAATGCTGCTATGCAAACCAGACATGCTAATTGAGATCTCCTGAGCAGATCAGTCTTTGTAAACTTTCCAAAAAACTCAATGAATACTAAACAGACCAAAGATAGAATGACCATTATTTCACTCCATATCTTCATTCAAATGATTACTTTCTTATGATGATTTGACACATGCAAGTGTTCATCTCTTTCAGTTTAAAAAAAGACTCTGTGAATGATATGCTCTAATTTGAAACCAAACATTAATTTTGAATCAGTGTGCTAAGTGTGTTATAAAATCAGTAATCAGCTTAAAGTTCTGGATTTCGATAGACTTTGTGTTGTGTAAAATTACAGAAACTCAAGGCCTCTTGTAGCTTTTAGCTCTAGAAAATCACAAAACAGATAAAAACTACATAGACGTACCTCAGAAAGTACACAGAATATTATTATAATTATTGTTGCCAGATACACATCATAAAATCTGTCCAGTCTTGATTTTTCACCTGTATTACTTTCGTTTACATCTAGTGCAGTGGTCACCAACCATTTTGAAACTGAGAGCTATTTCATGGTTAATGAGCCATTCGAAGGGCTACCAGTTTGATACACTAGGATAGAGTTTACTTAAACTTATCTAAACTTCATGTATAATAAGCATGTTTTATATGCTTTTTTTAGATATCGTCATATTCAAATATATAGAAATGCAAACGTGATTAAAGAATAGCAAAAAGATCAAATTAAATGATAGATCCTGTTCACTGGAGAGTTGTGCTATTTTTAGAACAGGTCTGCGGTCTACTCATGTGGTCCTTGGGGGCACCCTGGTACCCGCTGGAACCACGTTGGTGACCCCTGATTTAGTGGTGCCTTGTTAAAGTGAACCATGCATAAAATACAACAATGTATCATTTTCTGCTTTGGTCCACACGATTGAAAAAATAAAATTGCAAAGTCTGAAATGTTTTAAAACTATTCAAACTCCTAAAACTATGAAACACTTAACCTAAAGAACCTCCACATAAGTATTCTGTTCAAATGCAAGTTTTTTTTGTTTTGTTTTACTTGTTCATTTTTCCAGGCAAAGAACCAATGATTTTTAGGAGTGTGGAAAGGTCCAGGTAGTCCAAGACAATCTGCTCCACTCACCCGATTCAACTCATTGAGCAGGTTTAGTAGGTTTGTGTTTGAGCAATTCTGTGCTGGACACTGACCCTCCAGGAACTTAGATGGTCATCCAGTAGCATTGCCCTGAGGAAACCTTCCAATTTTGTATTTTATGGCCTGTGTCTCCAGCTTTCCTTGACCTGGTGTAGCATGTCCACATATTACACCTGCCTTATGGTGACTCACAGAATGCCATTCTCCTCCCCCATCTCTACGCTCCATTCTGCTGCAGTAAAATGAGGAGATGTGGCAGCCTCAGTGGGTTTGGATGGCACGCTGGGTCTTGTCCCTGCGGAGGTAACATGCTTCTTGCAGTATCTGAGACAGAGCTGCACAGCTGCAGGGGAGGGACAGCATCTGTTCACTAGAGAGAGAGGAGGCCGAGTATTACAGCTCCGTCATATATTGTTTATGAGACATTATGAAGAACCATGCTGTTCAGGAACCATTAGTGAATAATTCAGGCCATTTGTTTACATTTGGTGAAATCATTTGTACTTGAGGACTGCATGTGCTCACCCAGACTCAGCATCCAGGATTTGTGTTGATTGACAGCCGCATGTGCTATGTTGTAAATATGGTATCAGTCATCGGGACTGCTTTTGAGTTTGTTGTTTGTATTTATGTTAGCTTAATTTTGTTAAATGGTGGAAGTCCAGCATTTTTGTAATAAAACTTACTGCTGGGCCAAATAATAGTATTTATCAGTAACATTGTCATGAATGTTTACTGTTAATTACATCACAAAATGTCACCAGGCTTTTTTGAGTGTGGTAGATATCTTGAGTCCCTCTAAAATACTGACCAAATTATGTTTCTTTACAAATAAGCATCGGCTTGTTTAACAGGATTTGGTGCAGTTCAGTGTTGAGGCACATACAGTTACATGTGGTTCCAACAGAAAACAAAATATAATATCATGAAAATAAAATGTATAGCAGTATTTCTCTGTGACCTGAAAAGAGCTGACTCTCTATAGAATGTGGAGATATCTATTTGGAGTTCTGTTATACATTTATTGACTTTGGGAACTTTGGAGACCAAGAGCTGTATGCATACATGTAATTTTTAATCTAAATAATATGAGATTTAAACTGTGTAATGGGCAAAGGGGTTTTCAAGTAAGCAAACAACCCCTGCATTTTAAAGACATGTAATAAATGTTTTAACTGCCATTGATTGTTCTGAGCGGTTCTACAGTGTAGATTATTATTGAGTGTTCACCTGCGGTTTGTTTGTCCAGCAGGTAATTGATGCAGTAGCAGTGTGGATGGCAGACCACTCTGTCCTTTAAATGCTCTTTACTTGTTTTTGCTCAGGCAACAAAATGCCCTGCTGAAGATCACAGAGGTTAAGCTGCTGCCTGGCCTGGCCATTGGCAGTGCAGAGCATTTTAGCTGTGTGTGTGTGTGTGTGTGTGTGTGTGTGTGTGTGTGTGTGTGTGTGTGTGTGTGTGTGTGTGTGTGTGT
>JBBJLR010000153.1:10321156-10356329 GCA_037577145.1 Brachypetersius gabonensis
TTTTCATCACTATGGCAATAAACTAGTGAATAAATATACATTTCAGGACAAACTCTACAAGAAAATATATATATTTGAAGATATAAGAGTTGGTAGAATATCACCAAATTATTTCCATGACTTACATTTGGAAGAAAAAAAAACTTTTACAGCCTAATATGTCAACCACCCATATACTGAATTTGTTTATGAATTATTTTCATAGCTGTCACTTAAATTATTATTCTGACTTAAATTATTAGAATTTTCTGTTTCTGGTGTTATACAACTTTACATCTCTACTCTTCTTTCTACTGTAAAACATGTGTCACATAAGTGCACATATATTAGCAAAGAAGACAAGGAACTGATAAGTGTTAAACTTGTATATAGTGATGCACTTAATGGAAAATTACATGAGCTATATGGTTTGTCAATAAAAGCATCATCATTTAAAATACAGTATAAGTCCAAAGTATCAGTCAAGTCAGTAAAAACAGAAAACTAGTTTGCCATGAAATACAAAACTCCACAGTTTATTCTGCAGTATAAAAAAGTCTTGTGGGCTCGAAGGGAGGATGTAATGGTTATTAATTTTCAATCTGTGAGCAACAAGTGATGCGAAAGATACAGCATTTAGTTTATTGCGAGGCAAATTAAGCTACTTTGATGGCACCCCGAAAGTGACCACCAGAGGGCAGGGTCAATGCTTAGAGTTTCTAGATTTATTTATTTATTTAATTTACACCCTGCCATCTGAAGAGACTGCATGTCAGTCAGATCAGCAGAGGTTAACAAGAATTGATTTTATTGCCAGTGCCAGAAGCGACTATAGAGGCAAAAAGCTTCACCATTCAAATATACTCAAATATATACTCAAATGTGAGAACAGCACAGTACAGACACATTATTGCTCCTTCCATGTTTCTTTGCACTTTGCTTCTTTGAGAGCTGCATCTGTGTATTATAAAATGATTATTTAGAAAGACAAAAACCTTAACTGCATGACTGCTGTGGAAAAAAGTCAAGAAAAACTGTATTAACAGGATCAAACTTAACTTTTTATCCCAGGTTAACTTTGGCATGCCACAGTTTTATTGCCATGGTTGCTGTGATTTAATTAGATTGTCTCTTTTTCCCCATATGTTTTCCATTTTTTCCCCAAATGTTCTGCCTAATCACCTGGCCATGGATAAGTGACTGTTGAAGCGTTAACATTTGATGACTGCATGTTTAATTGACCTTTTTACCAAAAAAATGTATTCATATTTAACAGACGAGTGTTAAACAGCTTAATGTCATCAAATTATATTGTGTTAATGTAATGTGTATAAAATAGTCTATAGTTGTAACTCCTCCACTGTTGCAATTTTAACTTCTCAGTTGTTTACTTGGATTTCTTTATTGCTTTGAATGCAAATGAAGGTTTTTCACACTACTTTGTGTTTGGAAATGTCATTGCAGAGATGTGTAGAAGTCAAACTGCAGGCCGTGTTGAGTGAGAGGTCTGTGCCTCCTGCTTGCTCAGCGCAGTGGGTGTCTCTGCTCTGTAGGGTACTTCTCCCTGCTGCCCGTGGGTTAAGGTGTTCGTGTTAATAAGCTGGTGCAAATGGCTCCGGCATACATGCAAATAGCCGGGGCCCCACCTCAGATATTCTTGAACGGGCACACAATCTGTGCTGCGAAGAGCCGCAACAGCATGGCACGCATGCAACATTTGGAAAATCAGCTTGATTTATTTTTACCATTCGCGAGCCAACGCCAAGCAACACAGGGGTTTTCGGCACACAATGTTTCACTCCTGCATGTTATTTATTTATTTCCCTCGCAGTATTTACGTATTTTTTTGCCCGGAGATTGGGGTGAGATACCATAGAAACCCAGCCAGTGAAATATGAAAGGCTTGGTGTGTCGGCCAATGGTTTTTCTTGTGTGTAATAGCAGCGCCTTTATAGAGGACATCAATAACACATATGTGTCTTATTCTATATTTATTTCATAAATGCATTCTGGGCATGAGCTCACTTTATTCTACAATGGTTGGCATTTTCTGGGTAGAAATGGACACTGAAAAGCGATAACCAGTATGTGAATCAAACTGATTTTCATTTTTTATACTTGGAACAACATTTTAGTAATTACTAATTTCGTTTTCAGTGTAGCAGTATTGTGCTCCCTTTAATCTAGGAGAGGAAATGATGTATTGCATCCAAAATATATCTGACTGCATAACATCAGTAATGATAGATGCTCATCGTGTTTGTAATTACATGACTGTGTAATAATTTTTCCTCATTTCTGCTATTTCATTTAAGTCATTTTAAAATTAGTGTAAGCATAATTGACACTTATTTTTGCACTAGTTACTTCTTGCTGTCAAGTATTTAGGACAGACATAGTTTAGATGTATTTTGTGGCATTTTTACATAATAGAAACTTTAACATTATAAATATTTTTGAATTACAAATCAGAAATTTTTAGTAAGTAATATTAAGAATTCAGATGAGTTCATTCAAACTCATTCTCAGCTCTCTTAGTTTAGTTGAGTAAATGTAGGTGTCCTGCAAGTTGTTGGTTTTGTTGTGATAGGACCTACAAATGGCAACGATACTCATCCTTATGCATTGAAGCTCTGGCTTCATTAAGCATCTTCACCGTTTTTCCACATATGAGCGAGAAAGTTGAGGAAGATGGAAATCATCTCATTTTTGGCAATTCAAACTTTCACAGGTCTCACCCACATAGCTTTCAGTCCCTGTGTGCACAAGTAGCACAAGCGACCATCTCGCTCACACACATACACACAGATCACATCTGCCAGCGTGCTCCTTTACCAATTATCACCCTGTCTCATCAACGTTCCATATACACACACACGCTAACAGACGCAAACACACTCCTGTCCCTTAAAGGAGTGTGGTAATGTATACGCAGATGTGTGGCTAAATCTACAGGCTTCCTCAAGCCATATGGCAGCATAAAGAAAGATGGTCGTGACGTCTGGATGCGTGTGTAGTGGAGAGCCGGAATGGGGGGCCATGTGCTGCTGTAGCTGGAGCACTGCTGAATAGACTGGGGGAGATGGAGATGGTGTAATGGAACAAATGGGCGGCTGCGTTGGGGCAGGGAACAGGCGCGCCGCTGCCGGGGAGTCGGCAGGGCCCCGGGCGAAAGCTGCTTCATCTGGTTCCCTGCCACCCCCCTAACCCAACCCCCCCGAACCCCTTACAGCTAACGTGTGTGCGCAGCTAAGAGAGAGAAAGAGGACACACATGCACACACATGCTGCCTCTCTTACCATTACGCCAACAGCAAGAAGGCTCAGTAAACTTTTCACTTGCAAATGAAGTTGGCAAGGAGAGGATAAGATGCAGCATCTGTGATACGGCTTCCACTCGTCAGTGGTTGTTTAGCATCTCCCTGTATGATGAACATGGTCATATCTGTAGTAGATCTCTTTCGTATTTGCAGAAAAAGACATTTCACTTCCAAAGGCATTTGAAGTGAATTTTTTTTTTTTACCATATTACCGTATTTCTGCCTATGTAAACTCTTGAAAAATGAAACCTTTGAATTAATAGATCTTTTAAGAACTATTATTGTGAATGAGATGTGACTATGAAGAACTGTTCAGTATAAGGTACTATACTCATTAAAGTTAGAACTGGATGTCCAAGCCAAGAACTACTTAAGAGACTTTTTAAGAGTGCACTATTAGAGTGTATGTGATGCTCAAACTTATCCGTGAAGTATTGAACCTCACAGTCTATGTCTGAGTATTACTGGAGTTTGCTTTAGCTGCTGTAAGTCCAACTCTGCTGAAGACAGCATATAGTCCAGTTTGCCTGTTATGATCAGGCAAAAAATAAGATACCACTGCAAAAATGTCCAGTTTCTCAGGTTTCTCAATTTTTTATGCTTTTTCTCATTAAATGAGATTTGAATCAGGTGATCACTAATCAGTACCTCATAAAGCAGAATGAGGTGCTTGTGTAGGAATTTAACAGACACAGGTTGGTTGTCATACACATAGAGATGCTGATTTCAAAACAAATTGCAGTGGGCTCTTATTTTTCTCTGGAACTAATATGTGACATTAAATTGCTGTTGTACAACATGCTGTCAATCAGAGATTTCATTTCGTCAGTTAGTAAATCCGAATTGCCGGCAGATTCATGTGCCTTTAATGAAAGTGAATTTGCCAAAACAGCAGGGACTTCACATTTTACAGTTTCTTGGATGGTAGATATTGTGACATACATGTGAACTGGCAATGAGGACATGAGCTCTTTTAAAATCTTTTTTTATGTGATATGCTTGGCTTTTAGTACACTCTGCTACACATCTATAACCCCTACCCTTTGAGCCCTGTTTACTTTCTTGCCTGTCTCCTGTTTCAGTGCCCCTGTTTTGCTCAACCGTACAAAGTCCTTCTGTATTCTGGCAAATTAATTTAGAGAATGACTTGCGATGTGGGGTATCAACCTTTCTTGCTATATGACTTGAGTTTTGCAAATCATTTATATGGAGCTAGGGGGCAGCAGTGAGCCCCCCCATGCTCTCTTCAGCCCCTTGTGGAGCATCTGTCTTGTGCTGCCGGGGGTGCGGCTCTGTGGGCTGCAGGAAGAACGCTGTGGAACGCTGGCTGTCCCACTACTGCTTATGTGTTCGTCGCATCCCAAGGCAAGCTGTAAAATGTTACGCAGCGCATCCACACGCTCCTTGACTAGCACCAGACCCTTGTTTATGATACCAAAAAGTGCTCACCATGCTCCTTTAAAAGTGCTTTTGTGCAAGCTTTCAGGAAAATAACAGCTGAGCATGGTGAAATGTTTTAACTTGGGTGTGTTATGGGGCAGATGGTATTGAATATACAGTTATGCACCTACACACAGCGGTCTGTTACAGAGAGCATATTTGTTTATTATTTCAAGAAGTAGTAGTTGAACAAAGCGTTGAACTGCGTTAGTCACAATTCAGGGCACATATTTTTACAAGGAGATGCCTGAGATAGGACTAGAATGACATTCTTGACATGAAGATCAGGATACAGTATGTTTAATATGAAAAAAACAGGGATTTCTGCATATCTGAGTCTTTGGGTGTGAACAGTTATTCAGAGTGGTTGAATGTGAAGTTGCTGAAAAGTATTAAGAGCACCACTGTTTCACCATTATTGACATTATATAAAACTAAAGAAGGTATGTTTAGGTTCACTCAGTAAAACAACTGGACCCAGTAAACTATTAGGACACACTCACTGCCATTGTAAATAAAACCTGAATCAGTACATTTCTTTACAATTAACCATTTTTTCGACCCACTCTGAATGACTATGTTTACATCACCACAACTTTGGAAGATCAGTGGAGATTGCCTTGCCATTTTGATGTCTCACAGAAAGAGATGCATAAGCCAAAGGATAGACATTCACCATTCACTTATGGCCATGATACCTTCTGAGCTCACCGTCTGAGCTGTTTCTGTTTTTCTCCAGACCCAAACCTCAGCTCCTATCCACTCTGTTGGAAGTGCCAATTTTCATAAACACAGATGGAGCAATACACTCTAGGATATCTTTAGATCTATGTAAATGGCATATTCTGAAGCTATTTGTTGATTTGCAAAATTACGAGAATGTGTCAGCTCAGCTATGCATCCACAATTACATTATTTTGTTTATGAAAAAAATCTCTGTTTACAGCTAGGCTGTATATCATACACGATGCATGCCAAATTCATCTTTTGCCCCCAGTCATCTATAGCCACCGTCCTGTCTAACAGGTTGGGTGTATAAGCTGTGGAGCCTCCAGTGCTCGCCCTAATGCGTGTGTGGCAGTGCCATGCCTGGCCCAGCCGCACTGAGGTGGGCTTAGGGGGATTGGACTGAGCAGCTGCAGCCGGGCAACCCTTGGACAAGCCAAGATAGCCTGCACACATTCTATAAGAAGTGATCCTGCCTCCACGCCTGCCCCACAGTAGCCCCCACCTCCTCTATCCATCCTGAGGAGTGACTGCATGTATCTTAAGATTCTTTTACATTTCTGCTTAATTACAGTCGTTGGATTGGAATGTGCAGCAAGACAAGTGTATAGATGAAGCACTGATAAAGAGGCATTTTAGGAGTGTGTCATCGCACAACACAAAAGTTTATTTTAAAATTACTTACAAATAGAGCTGGACAAAATGAAAATATTTGTCGATATTTTACTAAATTACATTTCAGTATGTTCAGTATGTTGCCAAAATTCCCTTTCAGCCATCTGAAAATGGCTGACGATTTGCAGCCATGCAATCACCTGAACTGAATATGGCGCTGAACAGATTTGTCGTGATATGTTCAACAACGGCACTGCTGTGTGTGTTGTTATCAGATATAAAACATAAATATTCAGTGGCTTGACAATGGACATAATAGCGTTTGGGACAAAATGCATTTAAGATGGTATGTGCTGGAATATTTTGTATGTATAGAATAATCTGTCTTTTTACATGTGGATTTTGATAGTTTTTGCAAAGAAATATAAAACTTTAAATATAAAACTGAGGTAACAGGCGAGTTGAGCAGCTGGTGTAGCCTCAAACCTATCCATAGCAAAATTCTGTCTGTCATCATTTATAATTTTTTTCAAGTTTCCTCAGAAACTGATGTGCTGCTTGTTTGGGAAGCATTGGCAATGTGCATAGAAAGTAAAATACATGGCTTTCCTGGAATTGGAACCCATGCTGCAAAAATTATGTTCAACATATGGCTGGTGTTGCCACCCTTGCACCCAAAGACATTGTGAGTTGCACTGTTGTTATCTTTCTTCATGAAACAAAAACACGATTTGGACCGTTCTTCTCTGTCGTTATTTGTTGACACGTGAGTATTTGCACTGCACAGCTGTCAGTATAAACACAGTTTTGTGTCATTATGATGATGTCATATCATGATGATAAGGAATTGATCAAACCAGTCAGGAACATCGCAGACATACGATTCTGATGGATCAGAACGTTTGGAACTGTTTCTCAACTTGAACTGGTTTTTGATTCCCATCCCTAGTCATGAAACACTTTTCTATGCATGTAATAATATCATCAGTACTTAAAGAACACTGACCAACTCCCTGCTTACATGCAAAGAGAGCATAATTAGTCCTGTTTGATTTAGTGCAGTGCAGGGTGTGAAATTGTGACACTTAAAAAAAAATTATGATTTTTTTTATGTGTGTGGGTGTGCACAAAAGGTTACAGTATAACATGAGGTTTTTCAAGATGAGTACACACAATAATATTTTTCATAAAAGTGGTGTTGTTTCCATATGCAATGGCCAAGTGCTCCATTGCGCAATTTACTGCAGTTTAAAAGGGCATGTTTTGTCTTTACCTCCAGGAATTAAACAGACTGTTTTTGTTACTATCCCTTAAGATTGTGATAGTCAAGTATTTTATTTGGACTGTCCTGTATTGTGCTTAGATCAAAAAGCAGTCCTGACTAAAACATTCCTCATAACCTCATAATGACTGGGCTAGGCTGAACTATGGAAGGCCAATACATGGAAATACATATGATTTTGTGTCATGTTTTGTTTGGCTTAGTTTCAATATATGGACTGTATGTACTAGAGAGTGAATGGTACACTTTGAAATTAAGCAATGCTTAGAATGGATTTACAGTTGCTACAGATTCGGAAAGAATAACCCATTCTCAGGTAAAATATTGTTACCTCAATGAAATTCTGACTGAAATAGTAAAAGAAGCAGAATAAAAGTAACCTTGCCAAAAACAGTGAGTAGAAGAACAGTAGCGGGACTTCTCAATTCATCCAGCATCTGCCAGCGGAAGAACTGAAGTTGTTAGTTGTTATTCTTTCCTAACTTGGATCCTTTTGGTCTGAAATAAAATAAAGCTCAAAAGTGAGGTGTGAACAACATCAGAGCCACGCAGATGCTGTCGCCAGAACAATGTAATGAAATTAAACACAAAAAGAGTTTTAAGAACTGGCTTAAGTGGAACTGCGCGAAAAGCGATTACTGTCCTCACAAATGTACTTATCATCTTAGACCTCCAGGAAAAGTAGAAATCCAGTAACATTTTACTTGTTAAAATGCACACAGATCGGAGTAAATAGAAGTAGTTACTAGCCACCTTTGTTTATCACTATAATTAGGCCTCTAAGTGAGCTCATGTAGCTGTTTGTGATTTGTTTGTTCCATCTACGAGTCTCTTTGGCCTAAGTGGTACGAGCTGAGATGCATAATGCTGTATGTTTTATTCACTTATGCATGCAGGGGGTGTAATTCGGAGCCTTGCCGTTTCTCCCTAATTCACATGGGCAAGGGTAAACAGATGCCTAGCATCACAACATCACCAAACAAAACCACACATCCTGGAGCCATGGCAAAGTCTGCACGGGCCCAGCACGCCCCTGCTTCTCCAGCTCCGACTTCCCTGCGCAGAGACAGGCCAGCATAGCTGCAGGCCACACACACACACACTCACTCTGAGAGTAACAGCACTCAGCATTTTACTATACAAACCAAGAGAGCCTCACAGTCTCCCTTGCCACCTGTAAAAGAAAAAATCATCATCTGGAAAAGTACGCTCAGGCTTTGGACTAGTACTGCTCTCCAGTATTAAATATCTGTGTGTTTGTGTGTGTATTTGAGGTTACTGTATGAGCAAGTGAAATTGGTACTTATGTTAAGTATATTAAATGCAATAACTTTCTTTTCAATTTCTTGTTATAAACTCTATCTAGATATGAACACATAAGACTTTGTCTCAGCTTTTTATTTTCCAAAAACGAGAGGTTACCCTCAATCACTTTTTTCCCCTGTAACTGCAGCTTACCACCAGTCTATCAACTAGCCCTGACATCGCAGACTGGACCAAACTTGTGACTTGGCTTTCTTTCATGAAATTTACGCCCTGACATCTCTAGTACATCTCTAGTTATGTATTTTTAGCTCATAACACATATACACATATATGATATGAACTTGTTTAAGTGTAAATATTTGAAAGAAATATTAATATTTGACCACATTAATCTTATTAATTCATTTATTTTTATAAATATTGATTTTTATATATTTTTTCATTTATTTAATATGTGATGTTTTTATTTTAATGCACAATTATTATTTGTTTGCCAAATAAAAAAAATATATATGGGTGGTTCTATTTCAATCAGTATTATCGACTGTGAAATCACATTCTTCAAATGTTTCTTGCAGCCAGTAAGCGCCAGTTTTATTGATTTTACATGAGTCGTTTAGCACGTATGTGATATAGTTACAGATTTCCAGTAATATTAAAGTCTGGGAACCATGAAGACCATTTAAAAACCTTTCTCTTAAATTTCTTGAAATAAATTTCTTGTTCATTTTGTATATCTTGAATCACTCATTTGTAATATCTAGCATTATTTCTTCTTCAGTTTATTCACTTATTGTGGAACATGAGGCCCTCAGCGCTTTGCTGATATTTAGAAGAATCCTGTCTTTCCTGTCTCCACAATCGCTCCACCTCCATAGATAACAGGCTGTTCTTTTATTGAAATGCTCACCTCTGGTCCAGACATACCTTTAGTGATTGTATCCAGAGTTTATATATATATATATCTCCACACTGCAGACCAAACTGCTTTGTGATTAAATAATAAGATTAAGATTATCTTTTTACAACCCTTCCATAGATAATGTTCATGCAAAAATGTTTCTGCATGTTCCTGTGCCAGTCAAACCATCCTGTAGATTCTTGGTGGTGACCTGTGGGTTTTGCTTTGCAAATTTGATCAATCTGTAAGAAGTTTTTCAGAAATTTTGGTGATCTTGGTGTTCCAGACTCTTGACTCTTCATTTATACTCTTTACTGCCTGTTTCTTAATAACAGAAGCAGGGTGTGTTTAGATATGTAAACAGCCTCTTGTTGCTTTGTAAGAGGCAGTGATTTTAGTTTCCTTTTACAGTTGCCTAGGTGAGCCTATGGCTGCTGAGTATAAGCACAACACCCTGAGGAGTTTGACGAGTCATGTAATTTATGTCCTGGAATTGTCTGCACTTGACGGGATGTTAACGCCAGATGAATCAAACAAATCCTGAGACCATATAAAAGAAAACACAGATGAATCAACTTAAAAGGTGCCCAAAGTAATGCAAATTTCATTGTATTTTTCAAAACATTAAATTCAGAGAAAAAAAAAGGATTAAAATGTGTATAAATGGATTGTATTGAAGCCTGTTCAATTCACATTAACTTTTCACTTAGACAATCAACAAAACATATGCTTTGACCAGGGGGGCTGATAAATGACATTGAGTGGCATATAAACAGTAAACTGCTTGAAAATTAGTGATATTCCTGAGATAATTCTTTGTATCAGTCTTACTTTTTTTCTGTTGATAACTGTGATGGGGTGCAGCAGCTCCGTTCCCCCCTCAGAGCGTTAGGAGAGGGGTTTACAGAGGCTGAAGCTGTGCTGGCTTCAGTTAGCCTGGGAGCCAGCAGATGGTGTCCTTTCACCAGGGTCAGCGGGGAAGCAGAGATAAGGGGAAGTGCCTACCCCACAGTTTCCCCCTCAAACACTCTCTCTCTTGCTCTCACACACACGCACACGAACGCCCAGCAGTGGGCAGAGGCAGCAGTGGCCAGGCAGGTCCAGCTCAGCCCAGCCCCACGCGCTAAGCTGTATTAAAAACCTAATTAAGTTGCGTGCCAGTAAATAGGGGGAGGTTATTGGATTTGCTGCCTTAGCTGCTGGATGGCCTTCTAATTTAATCAGACCCCTGTCGCTCGTCCAGTTTCAGACAGAGCTAGAGGAGTTTACCCTCCTTTTTTCACGTCTTTCTTTGGATTTGTGTTCATATGCCTCTTCACCAAGCAGGCAGCGTGTGTGTGTGTGTGTGTGTGTGTGTGTGTGTGTGTGTGTGTGTGTGTGTGTGTGTGTGTGTGTGTGTGAGAGGTATGGCAGGGTTTGACCTGCACGTATGAGGGCTGTACGGCGTTTGATGATGCAAATTAAGGGCAGTGTGATTGTGTAATAGGTTAATGTGCTGGGTATGCCTCCAGAGGTGGAGATGTAAAGGTGCTGCTCCTTGAGTGTGTGAGTGAGAGAGAGAGAGAGAGAGAGAGAGGGAATTAGTTGCCGAATTACACAACCTGCTTAAATGTGTTAGTACACTTGACCTCAGGCTCTGCCTTTGGCTGCCATTACTGACTGCATATGTGCAGTAGGAGTTTTACTGTCAGCGTGGCGCAGAGTGAACCTGCCAATGAGCGCAATGGGAAAATTTACAGAAAACATCAAGTAGAGAGTATTATTTTATATGACTATAGTTATCATGATAATTTAAGTACTTTTTGTAGTATATTGTGCGTATCATGAGTACTTAAAGAATCCTGGCCAACAAACAGCATAATTAGAGCATGATGTATATAATGAAAATTCTTGAAGTAGGCTTACTTGTGCAATATCACTCAAATGCCAAAGCTAAATAACAAAATTCTCTAATTTAGGTTGTTGTTTTTTTTTTTTACACCATTTGAAAAAACTGGGTGGCCTTAATATTATGTCAACACTTCAGGATAAATAGAATTTAAAGAGAAGTGTTCGAAATAACCAAATAAAGGCTTGTAAATTAATTGTGTTGCCTTAATGTATATATTTTATTTATTTTAAAGCTTTAATAGAAGGTTTGCTCATGACAGCAACATGTTAAGATTTCTCAGAATTTTAGAGTTTCCTTCTAGGTGTCCTTCTGATACTTTGAGGTCCCAACAGGAGTAGGGTCTTATAAAAAACTCCTTAGCCCTCTGAATTATACTTCATTTAATGTAGTATAATAACTATAAGGGTTAGTTTTTTAGGATTGGGTGTGTAATCCCCAAACCCTGTTGTTTCCATGCTCTATTTTGCTACTGAACTGCTGATTTGCTCTCCTGATTGTTTTGTATTTTTGACAGTGTCTGTATAGCTTTTTTGCAAATTATATTACATATAAGCCAAACACAGCCAAACTGCCATTATAGCAGACAACAAAACTTGTTTGGTCTAATGTAAAATCTGTATTAATAAAATAAATACACAGCTTATGAAAAATAAACTCTAGCTCTTAAGTTGTTTTCATACTTCCAAAAAAGACTTTGGAAGTGGTAGCGTTTACATGCATGGAATTACCAGTCGAGGTGCCACCTGTTATTCCAAACAGCACACATTTATATTTCCACACAAATGCTTTGCCCGTATACAGTTCGATGGTGGCATTGTCTTCTTGGGTCAAGAATTCGTTTTCTTCTATTTCCAAAAACCAGGTGGTGTACTTATAAAACCGTGGTTGTAGAATTTTTAAATAAATAAATCCTGGCTGTTATCTCAAAACATACATTTTTTTGTATCCATGCCACCTGTCTTAGTACAAAAATCCAAAAATCTCATTTTTTTGAGAATTTTAACAGAAGTGAATCCTGTAAAGCATATATATGTGTATATACACACACACACACACACACACACATGTACATATATTAGCAAGTAAGTTAAAGGAGAATTAGCTGAAAGTACACCAAAGCTATGTGACCTGAAAGTAGTGGTGTGCTGAATGACAGTGTGCTGTGGTTTTCGGGCTGTGGCATGGCAGAGCTTTCCTGGCGCCAGGCTCTGGAGGTGGGCCGCAGCAGTGGCGCCAGCCCCCCACACAGTAGGCCTTAGCTTGGGACAAGCTGCCCACCACAGCCCCGCTAACAGCTCTGTCCAGCTCGCAGCAGGGGGCCTGAGAGAGAGGGAGAGACTGAGAGACTAAGCAGCCTGTTTCAGCTCCAGGAATAAAGCTGGGATATAAGAGAGAGGGATGAAGAAGCGAGAGAAGAATTCCAGTGAAAGGCATATTATTGTCGGGCGCGAGGGACCCAAACTTGGAGCAGTCGGCCACCGCAGCCAGCCTAAGCAGCCTGCTCCAGTTCCCACAGGAGTGAGTGAGGGATAAGTGGAAGGGTGGGGGAGCGGGGAGAAAGAGCGAGGGAGAGAGGGAGAACAGGGCTTGCACAGACGGCAGTGGCCCCAGCCAGCAGGAGCAGGGCATCTGTCTTCCCCCTCAGCAACAGCTAGAGGCCTCCCCTCTCCTCCACTCGCTCTGTCTCTCTCTGGCACACTGCTATGGAGGGGGATCTGGGACAGGCTGGGACATGGGCTCTGAGGGCAGGCCCACAGTGGGACCAAAGAGTAGTAGCTGAAAGAGTCCAAGACTTTCCGCAGATCATTGTCATTTAAAGCAATGGTTTTGCCAAATATTAATTTTACAGTTTTCTCTTACCTTATATGTGGTCAACCAGCCATCATACAAGATGTTTGCTGTCTATAGTTTGTCTATTTACTCTGTACACAAACACAAACACACACACTTGTGCTCAGAATTAGGCTTTACTGGCACTTCAGACAGATGAGTTATGTGCACAATGTTTGGTGTAAAGTACAGTATTCAGCTGCTTTGTGTTCTTGTGGTGCAGTAATAACTAAGTGTGTGTGTGTGTGTGTGTGTTTGTGTTTGTGTTTGTACAGACTGCAGCAGCTGGACCAGCATTGTCAGTGCAGCGCTCAGCAGGTGCTGGATCTGCTCAGCAGACAGAAGCAGCTCATACAGGAGAGGCAACTCCTCAGTGAAGAAATGCAGACCCTCCGGATTCAGGTCAGACCTCCACTCCAGTGCTAGTGCTTTTATTGAAACTGCAAAAGGTGCTTCGGAACTATAGACATCAAGAGACCTACTATAAGTTATCTAAGGAGAGATGCATGGGATATTAAATTATTAAATACATGCTCAAAATGACAAAATTAGATATATTCTAAACATAACATGCATTATATGAAATTATATCTATTTTTTTGGCCACAACACCACCCATCTTTTTAAGGACATAATTTTTACCCCATTCATTTTTCACTTAATTCACAATAGAAGAATTATTTGCTTTTTTTTATTAAGCCATAATTATTCTACATCAAATATTAGGACAAAATCCAGTAAGTTACATGATATATAGAAAATTATCCATACTTTCTGAAAAGCATAGCCTAAATTTTCCAATGCATACTGCACAGGCTTTGGTAAGTAATTTTTTCACCAAAAAGAAACATGTATCGACCAAAGGATATGAAAAAATAGACAGTTTAAACATATTTATTTGTAATATTTGATGCACACAGTGCATCGTGACCATTTCTGATAGAACTGAAAAACTGATGGAATATCTCTCAGCAGCTCATTTTTTTGAAAAACCCATGTTCAAATCTACAGGAACAGTTTAGCGGCAGTTGGTGCGCATAGAGAAACTGATAACTTCCCGCCCACAGGCCTGTTGTAGGAATTCTCCATAGTGCTGCAGTAGCAGTATCACAATAAAATTCTATCACAGTCTGTTGATATCTGATGATGTTTAAGTTTGCAGTAATAAGGTAAATTAATCCAACTTTCCTGAGTGCTGCTTCTCTGAATCATCACTTGTTTTGACTGGACTGTAAACATTAACAGGAAACACATTTGTCAAAAGAAATAACTTTATATGCCTTGTTCCAAACCACCTGAAGCAAAAACAGAGTGATGAAATCATTGTTATCCGTACCACTAAAATTAAACGGTTTGGTGTTGATGTGACAACAATACTGCTGTGGACAATGTCACCCAGTACTGTGGCTTTATTATTAAATCGCTTACTTCTTGGGTTCCTTTCAGTACTATAGTTTGGAAGAGCGCTGGATTTTACCAGGCTTTGAGCAGTTTGAAAATGAGCAGTTTGAAAATGACGGAAGTCGATGCAAGTTTCGATCACAAATGGTGGTTGTTTAAATCCAACTGTGCTAATAGCAGCTTTAAGCTACTTCCATGTCAGCTTAAATGGGGAGAGAGAGAATGAGAATGAGAGTGAGGGTGAGAGAGAGAGAGAGAGAAAGAGAGAGAGCACAAGCAGCACAGCAGCTGGTAGCCATGGCTGCACATCACGCAAGACTAGGCGCCCACAGATGCTCATCCAGATTGCTGCTAGAGGCGCGTCAGCAACAGACAGTGACTAGCCGCACGCTGACATCCGTAGGAGATTATGGCAAACGGAGCGCCTCTCCACAAAGCGCCTGCACTCACGGCTCCGTTAATACTGCCATGCTGTTGTTTTGTTAGGAGACGAGAGGAGAGCGCAGGCGTCTCCAACTCTCCGTCCGAGCTTTCCTATAAGAACATCCACATGCTCAGTGGAACGAGTCCTTGGAAGAGTTCAAACTGCTTATGCGTAGAACAGAAAGAGACTCTTTGTGTTGTGTTTCATATGGTTTAGGGGTAGGGAGGAGGATCAGTGTTCATAAAGCTTTGCTTTTGTTGCTTTTAGACTTTAGATATCTGTGTGATTTTAGTGGTACTGCAACGGTCCTGAACCTAATCTTAGTCCACAGACAATCATCTTCCTGTACAATCTAGGAAAGAGCAGCAAACCCTGAATCGGATTGCTTGGAATAGAAAATAAATCAGTGAAACATTGTGAGACATATTAAAGGTACCATGTTTTTGCCGCCTTAGTCCCCTTCTTCTACAAATGCAAAAGATTTAGTTGTTGGATTCTTTAATTTGGCAAATTTAAGGAACATTTGTGGGATTTGGGAAAGATAAGCATGTTCTGAAATAGTCCCAGTTTAAGTTAGAGAGAAGTTTGTGGGCTTAGCACAGTCCCTTTGCTTTGCAACGGCTCATTCTGTCACACTGTCATAGCGAGTAACTGAACTGTTTGTATTTCCTCCGTCTCTTCAGTTACCAGTCGAGAGAAGAGATGATTTTCCAACAGTGTGAGGGCGGATCTCCCACTCACTCTCTCACGATGAATGTAACCGCCTTTGGAGTTCCTCTGATCACCGCCGGTCTTCCATCGCTGCCCGATTGATCTGATAAACTGCTAAATTTTGCTACGAGTATGAGGTGGGGAGATAAGTGAGGTTAGTGCGAGTTTGTGCGTGTGATGGCCGCAGGGGTCCGAGTGACATCACAGTTCATGCTGGGAGCACAGCAGCGAATCTGGCTCTTTGTCACTGACACTGTCACACACACACCACACCTTCTGCACTCTCTGGATGTTACACATGGCCTTTGTAAATGGCTTCCAAGACCACCCTTGACTGTTTTGTTTTTTTTAATGATGATTTTGATGGTGCTGTTTTATACTTTTTTTAATAGAGGTTTGTATTTTCATGATTTGCTTGATTTTTCTAGCTGTTAATAAATTATTCCTAAACTACACAACTTCTGTACTAAATTTGTATGGGAACACTGGAATCCAGTAGTCAAGAATTACAGTCAGTCACAGTTTGAATCAAAGAAAATGAGCAAAACAGAAGCACCCAAAAAGCGCAGATTGACGTAGTGCTTTATTTAAGCAGTCTGTAAGAAGGAAAATAATGTGCATCCCTATCATATACATTTACATGTAAAAATACTAAGGATGTTCAGTGTACAAAAACAATTTCTTGCAGATCAGCATTTTCACATCCCTGTGGGCCATAGATTCAAGGAAATAAACGTTCTCTTTTAGTCATTAAACATGACAAACCAGTAATACAGTCCGCTCCTGTTTAGGGTCCAGTCCCTTATGCATAAAATTCTTAACCACATGACTAGATCTTAACATGGATCTAATGGCAGAGCTAGCAAGGTCAAGAAGTGTCACAAACTCTAAAGCTACATGGACATAAAATTAATTACAAGTTACCAATATTTTTTTTCCTTTTTTGTTCTTTTTTTCAGGTTTTGTCTTTGTTTTTAAATAAATACTTTACAATTCATGCTTGTTCATAATACACTACCAGGAGAAAGTCTGTTGGTGACAGTACAAACAGTAGCAGCAAAGAGTACGTTGAGGTGTAAAATATTCATTGTAGACCCTGCAGTAAGTAAGAATGGAACCCATGTGTTTGGATGGCCAGGTGTGTGTATGTGTGGTTCCTCCCTCACACTATTTCACTCCTCCTTTCTCACACAGAGAGAGGGAGGAGCCCACCTCAATCATTAGTTTTGGGGCCAGCGGCACAAGAATGAAGCAACAGACTTGTGCTTTAACCTGTATACTGGGTTTTCTTGTTTGAGCATTCTTTTATTTCTTCTTTATTTTGTTAATTGTCAGAAAGTTAAACGTTTTTGACAGACGCCGTTGAGGCGGGGTCATCTGCCTGGTCGACTTTTTACCAGAAAGCTCTAAAAAGCGCTCAAAAGGAAGGAAGAGGGGGGGAAAGAGGGTCTTTCTGAATGTCACCAAAGCATACCTTTTTTAATTTTTTTTATTTTGTTGTATGTGTCTCCTGGCAGCGTCTCACCACATTCACACCATTACACTTTACAAAGCAAAAATTACATTATTACAAAAAAAGAAATGTTGCGTGGGCAGAGAATGTGTGCTTTCAAGTACTTTTTTTTCCTTTTTATAGCAGGGACCTCATTTCATATCTGAACCATAGAAAAAGGGCAATGGGCATGAAAGTGCAGCGATACATAATTCAAAGTTTTGCATTTATGGAATTTTTAAGAAGTGTATGTTTTTTTTGTTGTTTTTTTGAGGGGGGGCCCGGAGTGCAAAAGGCCCTTTCTCAGCTGAAATAAGAGTGCACTGTATTATCAGTTATGTCCTTTGCATGCAAGATACTGACACACAGCATCACCCCTCTCTCTGCTTCTGATTCCTTCCACCATCAGACTCCACACAAGTGCATATTCATATGGAGGAACGGTGTCACAGTAAGTTTCAATCCCAAAGAGGCAATGCAAATACAAAGCCACTTTATAACACAAATAATCCAAATCGGCAGCAGAAAACAGCTGCATTTTACAAAAAAAAAAAATTAAAATTGTCTCAATTGATCATTTGGACCTGAAAACACAGGGAAAATAATAATACTTCCATATTATCAAAAGAAGGAATAAACAAGAATGTTGAGCAACATAAGTGACTGAAAAAAAATAAAGAAAATGCTGAATAATGAACAGCATGAATCTAACTCATTTACCTCACTTTTTTTCCTCCATCAATAAAAATAAAAGCAATCAGTCTAAAGAAAGTGAGAATGTATGAGCTGGAAGACAGAAGCTTTGTGATTGCAGTACCACATTCCTATCAGCTACTCGTCAGCGCGAGTTCAGCATCACAGAAAATGAGCTGGCGGCTCTCGCGTTCACAGTCAGTGCAGTACATTTTTGCTGACTCACATTGAAGCATTCACTCTTTTCTGACATTCGTTCTCAAACCATCAAAGCAACGCACTGCATTTTTCTGAACACATCTTGCTACCATTCATCCGAGCTATAACAGTCCTGCTGCTAGAATCCACATGCACACATACGGTACACCCCGCATCAACGTCTACACTACGGAGAAACTACACAGCAACTTACGCTTCCTCTCCTAATGAACACGACACCATCGCAGACCATTCACATCACCGCACCACTACACAGAGGATCCACTCACGTCCCCTCATAAAGCCATAATATCCCTTCCCCTGTCCCTAAAACAAAATGAAATATATATTGAAGGCCATTCCAGCTTCCAATACATGACATTTGTTTTGGATGGAGGCCAAAATCATTGCCTGTTTTGGGGGGATAGGGCTAAACTGAGCAAAAGTTGAACTTAAAAAGTATTTGTGCTGACATCCTGCGTATAAAGACCCCACCAGACATCCCACAGACCCAGCGGAAGATCTAGAATACACCCCACTCAGCACAATCTTTGGAAGCCAACATGACTACAATAAGCTGGACCACATGTTCAAGAGCCTTCTCCATAGTTAAAAGAGGGCTAGGTTTTATTGCCAGTCACTGTTAAAGCAGTAGAGCAGCATTTTCATCCTAATCTCTATCTGCCACATGCGTCAATCACCACAGACAACAAAAAAAGAGCAAATGTCAACTGAAAATATACTTACAGAAGCTGATGGGCAGCCTGTTCTGAGTCAACAGTTTTAATATAAACAAATGATTGTTTTTGAATGATTGTCTATGGTAATCAGCTTTATGCAACAGAAGCAGAAGATTAGACTGAAACCCAATGGAGCATTTTTCTAAGGATGAAGGAAACTACTGTGCATTTAAAAGAAATCGAGACACAAAACACCACTGACCAGCACAGCTCACTATGAACTCTAATATCGACAGAATGGGCCGGTGTCTCAGACCAATTAAGCCAAAACATGGACTAAATTGAATATTATAATGCTGAAATACCACTGATAACACAGTTTAGACCAAGACTAGGTTTAATCCTATCCACAAGTCTGGCTCTGGGTCATTTTAAGATGAACACTGTTAGTGATCGCTTGTTTATGCATTTCAGAAACAAGCATTAGTCTTGTGTATGTGCAACTGTAATCCCACACAGTCGGGTCCAAATTATATGTAGTCACTATAACAGGAGCTCATCATGCCAGCATTTTACTCTGGGCATTTTACTGGTCTGCCTGATTGAAAGAACGAGTCTTCCCCTTTAATCCCACAATGGAATGGATTAGGTAGATCAGACTGAGGCACAGGAAATCTAAAAGGACTTGTGCCTGAAGTCAGATGCTGTGAGACTTAAAACACACTTAAAACAAACAAGTATAGCTCATGTTGGGAGAGGATTTTATCTTGGGCCCCCTCAAAAAAAATTAAAAAATCTAACGAAGCTCCGCAAGTTCAACAGGTTCTAGTAGGATTCTGGATCCAGCTCTTCACCTTAAGTAATACTGCCAAACTCGCTTAAAGTAAACTGCCCATTAGAGGAAGCAACAGAAAAGGCCAGAATGAGCATCGTCTTGGCCAGACGTGGGAAATTGCCAGAAGAAAACACATTGTTAAGTCTCACTAGACAGAGCTGCTCAGTGCCATGCTCTTGTATTTACATACGCTAGTGAAAGCCACACTTTCCCCACTGCCAGAGCGTAGCAGTGGCTTTTTGTTTGCTGCTGAGAGGACCAGGTTGTGCAGCCCTTTATATGTTAAAACAGCTCACTATGCAGTAAAGGACGATGGAAAATACAAAGGAGCAAACAGTACTACAATGGTGTGAATAGGACCCTTGCAAGTCGTTTTCACTTGTTCACAAAAAAACAAAAATAAAGCGAAGGCCTTTTCATCGCCCAATTTACATTCTTAAGCCATTTGTAGGTGCATATTTGTCCAATAAGGAACACCTGTACAACACTCTTTACAACAAGGACAAACAACAGAAAATAAATAAATACAACACCTTTATTTAAGTATATTCCCTATAAACTTTAAGTATATTCCACTTCATTAGCTAATGCTGGCTTGACTGAGCCCCAGTGGTTGCATTATTGACTAGTCAGAAGAAAATGATCATCTGCACTGCAGTCAGAATCTATGCTTGGCTGAACATAATTGGTTGAAACAGTTGCTGATTCTAAATCTGAATTCGGGAATGCTCTTATTAAGCAATCTAGCTTAAGAGTTCCCAGTGTCACTGGTAAAACTCTCCAGGTGAATAATCAGTAATATTTTCACCATCAAATGGAATGACAGAAGATACATCTCAGGGAATGACCTGCGGTTTGTAATGCCTTCCATAAAAAAGCAAATGGAGGAAAGTAATGAAGACCGTATGTGACAAATCGGATTCAGTTTTCTTGTGTGAATTTTTAAGCGTACCTAAAGCAGAGTTTATCCTTTATGCCTAACGAGAGTTTTAATGTGGCGTGGCTCAGATTTACAGGACAATTTCAGGCTGGAAAGACCCACCAATGCCACAGCGAAACACTACAACATCTGCAACCAGACTGGTATCTAAGTGTCGGTGACAAAGAGGGCAAACTAAAGGAAAAAAGAAATCAAGCGCTGAGAAAATGAGAGAGCCGCCGCGCTGCTTGAGTTGTAATAGCTTCAGTGGCCTACCCCGAGCGAGCAGGGAGCTGGAATAAAGCTAATCCTGTTAGTGAGTTGAACACAGTCGTGACCTGTGTAGCCTGAGTGTACTCTTCCTGGCAGTTTAGGAGACAACAGTAGAGCAGGGACATTCTGTTAGACTTTATATCAGATGCAAATATATAGCCAGTTAAATATTAATGCTAATGAGAATCTCAAGCCACGCTCATTTTATGATCTTAAATGGAAAGGTGTGATGCAGCTTCAGTGCTGTTTTGCTCCCAATAAAGGAGGCATTTCAACATATTGATGCAAAAAAACGAAACAAAAACCAAAAGAAAACCAACAACCAAATACACACAAAAGAAATCAAAAAGTAAACAAACAGCACAGTTCTTCCCCGAGACAGTCAACCCAAAGGGCTGAAGCTGCCCAGGACATTATTTAAGCAGGCCGACCTCGGGCCAGCCCGACGTGCAAAAGTTCCCATTACCCTAACACTCAACCGTGTCCCTGGCGCCCTCGGCCCGGCTAGACAGCGATGAAGGAATCCCCGTGGAGGAGGGGAGCTTTGTAGAAGCTGAAGACATAGTCTGTTCCAGTGGTAAAGCGTGATGAGGATGAGGCAGTGCTGGCTGTGAGGGGCTTCACTCTCTCCCGCTAGCCGAGTAAGAAAACTGAGGGAAGTGCGGTCGCCGCTCGTTATCCATACAGTCCATTCCATCTTCATCAACTGCATAGGAGAGACACAGAGCGGCGCTGGATGACATTTATAAAACAGACTTTGTACACGACTATGTTCCGTGTTTCAATAAAACTGATTCTCGTGACTTTAGCATTTCATATCAACAGACATAAATAAAATCAAGTCCTAATTAAAGCGGCAGACACAATTTTTTCAGCAAAATATTTCCCTGCAGGGCAAAAAAACCAAACAGAAACACGTGGACATGTAAACAACCTATCCTAGGTCAATAATTTGATCGTGTTAAGTAGTGAATAAAATCTCATTTAAGTAACTTTCATTTCAAGAGCTTCCAGATTAGAAGTGAGGAAAGTGTATATGATCAGTGATGTTGTAACATGCTGGTGTATAGTGTGACTGCTGGAGTATAGCACCACCCACATGAAATCACATGGTCATATAGCTGCAATCCTGTGAATAACTAACACCCACATTAATCAGCGCTTCAAGCCCCAAATCAGCCACAACAGTGAGTTCATCTGAACTTTTTCATTCTAGTGTGTAAATACAACTTCAATCCTGATGGCCTGCACTTGTCAACAAAGAAAGAGAAAATATGTCAGGGTGTTTGTGTGTGTGTGTGTGTGTGTGTGTGTGTATGTGTGTGTGTGTGTGTGTGAGTGAGAGAGAGAGAGAGAGAGAGCGCGAAGGATGATAATGTCAAATAAGCACTCACATTTTTCAGGGGGGGTTATTGTAATTGTCTGAGCCGTGAACTCCTCGTCAAAATATCTGGTATCCGTCTCTGACGACACCTGAGGCTTGAAGGGAGGTATCAGCTGAGGAAGGAAGCGCGAGAACAGGAGAGTGATGAAAAACAGAGAACACCTGTTTTGTGCAGGTGTGACTCTGCATGTAGTATGGTAAGCTGGAGGGCCCAATCTTACACCTTCGACTTTTACACAGCACCTGCTCTGCCAGTCATTGTGTTTTTGTGCCTTTGGGAATAAGTTTTCTTTTTTTTTTTGGCCAGGGAGGGGGGTGGGGGTTAACACAGATAAACACAGTATTAACAGATAAATAAAATGAAAGTTACTGAAATTAAACTTTGTGATGGACAAATATTGTAACTCCACTTTTTTCCATTTGAAAACAGCAGCTTTCTTCCCTTTTTTGAACATTATTAAATGGTCAAAACCAAAGTTCACTTTACCTTTTTATCATAAACATCTTGCCAGTCAACTGCAACAAAGAAACTGTGGCGCATTATTTCTTTAGCATCATCTGGACCTCCGCCAAGTCTGTTATAAGAAAAAGAAAAAACTGACTTTAAAAACAGTCATCTGCTGGCTTTCTTAAAAAAAAAAGCAAAAAAAAAAGCATAAACTGACGAGCCACTTTAGGTACATTTACTGCCCCTTTTAAATCTGTGGTTCATTTTGAAACATGTTTAGCACAACAGGCGTGTCACTGTGTGCCTGTTGTGTGTGTTCTGCAGGGTATGTCACACAAGGCAGAGCTGCTGGAGTCTTAAAACACCTCGGTGTCACTGCTGGGCTGAGAATAGACCACCAGTCAAAATGATCCAGGCAGCAGTGTTCATGTAGAGGATGACTAACACAAACTGTGCAACATCAGATCATCAATACCTTTACATCTGCAGGGTGGACCAACAGGTTAGACATGTCTAATAGGGTGGCCAGTAAGAGGACACAGTGTTTAAAAACTTCAGGAGCACTGCCATGTGTGATAGCATGTGTGAGCACACACACACACACACATGCACTCACAAACACACAAACATGCCACTACCATGTGAGTGCCACTGCTGTGCTGAGAATTATTCACTCCCAAATAACACCTGCTCTGTAGTGGTCCTGTGGGGGTCCTGTAAGGGTCCTGACCATTGATGAACAGCTAACAAATGAAGCATTGAAAAATATGGACCACGGTTTGTAATTGTAAATTATAAAGTGCATCTATATGGTTAGTGAAGCTGATAATATGGACAATAAGTGCTGATACAAGACATGTATTTAATGAAATGGCTCGTTATTGTGTATACGATAGGTGTGTGCGTATTCTATTCAGAGCAAAGAAAAGATCTTAGCATGAAGCAAGTGGAACAGACAGTGAAGCTCTTTCTGTGACTCTTTGTTTGTACTTCTGAATTATTTTTTTCCCCAGTAATAATAGGTCAAGCATTTTTGCTCTGTGTGTTAAGGCCGGCTGAGTGAGTACCTCTTGTTGGGGTCTTTGATGAGCAGGCCTGACAGCAGAGACTTTGCATCAGCTGAGAGCGTTCTGGGGAATTTTATGTCCTCCATGAGGATGAGCTCAAACAGCTTCTCATGATCCTGATTATAGAAGGGCAACCTGCCACACATCATCTCATACATCACCACTCCCAGACCCCACCAGTCCACGGCTCGACCATAATCATTATCTTCCAGCACCTGATGAGACAAACACACACACACGCACACACGCGCGCACACACACGCACGCACACACACGCACACAAACACACACACACATATATAAATCAATGTTTGATCTAGAATGTCATTGCCTCGTTCTTCTACATTTTATTTTACAATCGCCCACATTGTAGATCCACCTTGTTGGTGTATATTAAAAATTGTAGCCCATTTCTTACTATCCTCAGCATTTTTATCTAGCCTCTCATCTAAGGTCATATTTTTGGATGACCAAACCATGGTATTTAGGCATAGAAAACCCCAACAGCACTGTACCAACAACACAAACTACTTTGTGTACCCAAAAATATGATTAACAGATGTCCTGTGGTCATAAACTGACCACTGGGGTAGATGCCCCCTGACAAACTGTCCATTAACAGATGGGCTACAGTCTGTAATAAGGTGTTCTTAGAGAGGAGTCTCACCAGCACAAGACACCAAGTCAGCTTCAACACATTTTGGCTTAGGTCTCCAATGCAACTATATTTTAGGAATGAAATGCCAGTCCTTCAAAAGAGACTTTCCCACATATCTGACTGCAGATGTCACTTGTCATCTGTTTATATATAAGTAATATTATGCCACAGAGAGAGGAAGGTATAAGTTTCTAATAAAATGGAATTCGCTTCACACACTGTAGGAAAGAAATCTCTCACAGCAAGAAGCAAAGTGATAAAAAAACATTACATATCACACTGAAAACCTGCATTCTGACAAGGCCCATCATTTGGTTATTAGAGCAAATCTGATCCACCACACATTCACAGCTGAGTGATCATTGTTAATGACTGTACAGTGGTAGAAGCTGAAGGTAAAGGTGGCAACACTTCACATAGCCACGCTAAACTCAGCAAGCCTCTGAGCGAGGCCAACAGCCCTGCCATGATAAAAGCTGCTGAAGTGTCCACAGTGTACGTGGCTCAGGTCAGCGGTCATTCTGTCCCAACATGCTGTTCATCTGGAACACGGATGCAGGAGCCCAAAGCCCCACACCGCTGGATCAAAGCTGCACTCAAGAAGCACAAGAAGTTGGGGGTTGGGGTGGCAGAGGCAGGTGTAGGACAGAGAGGCTGTTCTTCAGAGGGAGCTTCCTGATTAATATGTTTGACTAATGACAAGACTGGCTGGCTGCAAGCCAGTTAAGCATATGCTGTGAGTCGAGTGATAATGATGTCTCTTCTCTGATCTTTAAGAGCAGGTAGACCCGCGCGAGTCAACATCGGCCTCCGTCTCTAGGCTGATTACGGGAGTAGGACGTGCTCGTGTGCTCTGGCAGTCAATGTGGAGCCACAGCCTTCTGGGCAACATCTGACAAAACAGCTCAACAGTCCAGCTATAATTATGCACAAAACTGCATCAAAATTGACAAATCTTTTAAGTGTTGCCACAAAGTGGCAAAATATATTCTCAGTAATGTAAAGATACACATATTTTTAGCAGATGCATGTACAGCTAAAGGAAATAATGAATAAAATAAAAAATGCCAGAACATTTGCACAAAAATTGGTCAGAGGCATGAAAACTTTTGACTGTACATACATAGAATAATGTCATGATTTATCACTTTTGTATGAATTAAAAATGAATTAAAAAACAGCTGTGCATGTGCACTATTGCTAAATTCATCTCTTGCTAATACTTTGGCCATTAAATATTACAAGAATATTGTTTTTACTGGAAAAAAACATCTTTCACAGATGTAACACAATGATCAGTGGCAATAATGACGATTAACCAAAATATTTTTTCAGTTCTCTTCTCATGTTCTGAACCCTGAGCCAAAAAACAGAACCTTCTCTGGAAATTCCCTCATACCATATGTCATATTATGCTTAAATACTATTTCGAGTACCTGTGCTGGTTCTGATTTGTGTGTTTGGTTGATAGACTTCTGTCTATCAGTGCATATCACTAAGGTAATGTCTGATTCAGATTAACATTATTTAACAAAACATAATCAGTGGTTATGATGGCTCGCACGAATGGATGAAAATAACAATGTTAAAAGCAACTGACAAAACTGTCTGTCATATTTTTCCTTAACGTTTGAATAAAGAAGTGTTACAATACTATATCACTTGAGAAGATTGCTGCTTTTATAATTACGTCATTAAAGCTACTGCATATTTAGACTGGAATTCTTAAGATGAGAAATGGTTATTTTGCAAATTTTCCCCCAAAAAATGAACTGCCTCTTGATTTATGCAGTCCTCTCCCACCAATACTGTCCAGCGTATTTTGTCGATGATGTTTTTAGGTGTTGTTACAAAAGCCTTGTAAAAAGTTACCACTTTAAAAGGCATGTGTTTGAGCAAAAGGGCTACAATCGCACATGAGTGGGGGCTTCAGTTCAGGTTGTGGAGGTTCGAACGAGGTAAATGCTTTAATTTTGAAAGCTTTAATTTTTGATATAACAATTAAAACCATAACAGCAAGCAATAAACAGCATGTTTTCTCATCCAGGCCACTCTTGTAAATCACTCTGTGTCAGAGTGTCCCCTAAACATTTAAATGTGAATTTAGCTGTCCTGGCTATGTAAAATTAATAAATAAAGCATCCCCAAAACTATCCTGCTCTAATGGATTATTGAACTTTCAAAATGGGAAAGGTACTGGTGTTGAACATACACAAACAAGTTAGCGTTACTGACCCAGACATTTCTGTGCATCCTTATTTAAATGTATGTCAATGAAGAACAAGAAGACTGCTGTGTGTATGTGTACATGTGCACAAGTGTGTGCGCAAGTGTGTGTATGCGTGCAGGGAGGGACTGGGCTGTTTGTCCCGGGAGCGTGTGTGAGCAGCTCGGCTGCAGGCAGGGATGCGATTAATACACACAGAGCCAGTTGGGGTCCCCCCTGTTCCAGAGCCGCAGGCGGGGAGGAGGTGGAACAGGCCCCCGCTCGGACAGCCATGTGGCACGGCTGCTGCGCCCAGGACCGGGCCCTTGGCAAGGCCGGCTGCAGAGGGAGCGGACAGAGAGCCTGCGGCTCCACCAGCACAGCTCCCCAGCAGGGCAGTGGAACACACAGCCTCCATCAGCTTATCCCATCTTGGCCGGGAACGATCTCTTTCACTCGCACATACACAAGCACACAGACGTACACACAAGATATACGAAGCAACACAAAGCCACCCGAACGTATGATCATATACATAATATTTTCACTGTTTACTATTACGGATGGGCAGCATGGAAAAAACATGATGAAACTTAAATTATTTAAGTAAATAATCTAATACATAGCTTTTCTGAAGTTTGGGAACAATTTGCCAATTGCCATTTGCAACCACTTGGGACACATTAAAAAGTCTATGAAAATCTAATATAACTAAATATTTAAATATTCAGCTGCAAAAATTTATTTTTTAAGATGGAACGGGAAAAAGCAAACAAATTGGTTAAAAGAATAAATAAAGCAATGGCAAAATCAGCTGATATCAGTCTGTTTCGATGTTCTTGCAGTTAAACCGGTTGTTGGTCTTAATCATGCTGGCAGTTGTTCTAGAAGTACTGATGACACCACTGTTATACTTGGAAAAGAAAGTCATCTTGTGATTTTCTGAGGTAAATGATCTCATCGTCTGCTTGTACTGGCTATGACCCTTTTCACTGCTTTAGCAATATCTGACATGATCACATGAAAACATTTTTCTTCTGCATGTACCTTTAAGTACATTTTACACTGTATGAACATTTAATGTACATTTACACGCATGTAGAATTTGAGTATTTACACTTTAGGGTCGAGTCCTATGGTCATTTCAACTTGTAATTTCAATGTGACTAAAACTATTTTGTTATTGTTATTACATGCCTCAAGTAATGGTTTAAGCTCATCATTCATCCCTTCTTATTAAAAGAACAATTTTAAATAACAAACATGCAGATTAAATAGCCTTTTATAAAGCACAATAAAACATTAAGCCAGTGTAATTCTTTCACATTCATTTACAAACTTGAAAAGATTTGGTGGAGGCCAAAATGTTTTACTTAGAAAACTATTCCATTTTCACTTTTGTAACCCTAAAAGAAAAATAAATCTTTTTCTACTCATCCTCCACTTTCTCTCCCTCTCTCTTTAATCCCTCTCTACTTTGCATCTCTGGAACTTGGCTCGCTGGCTCAGGCTGTGCTCTGTTATTTTTACACCAGTACGGCAGTATAGATTTCCAGGTTTCCCAGCCACCTTCTTCCAACCTCCCCCATCTGCCACCATCTGCCTCTGTTTAGCGTCTACTTTTTTGTGCAATCACATACTCTTGTGAAAAATAACCAACACTCAAATCATCTCCTGGCACAGCGGCCAGGCTGAGCAAAACAAAATGCCGCGCCAAATTGTCTTCTGTACTTTTTCAAGTGGAATCTATACCCCCCCCCCCCCCATCTACCTCTCCCACTGCCTCCCCCTGCCCATTCTCTCGCTTGTCTCCATAAATATGGATTTAGACACTGCATTCTAGGCAACCTGTGTGTGGCTGGATGAGGAGAAAGACCGGAGAGTTCAAACTATTGTCCCAGAGATGCGACAGAAATGCAGCAGATCAGTACGATTCCCTGTGGCAACACTAAACTGAGCACTGTGCATTCCTCTCATTAGTTCAAAGATAAACTTGCAAGCAATAGAGTGTGCAATCCTTAAAGCACAAATTTCAATAACATCAACAGCTTTCAATTCAAAATGAATATTTCATCATAATTCAGCTGGCACAACATGGAATTCTGAATCACTGGGGAACACTGAACAATGATGTCCAGAACAAGTTAAGTGAGCTGCTTTGTATTGTGTTTGATATGGTTTCTACCCATATACCCATGTATGTGTGTGTGTGTGTGTGTGTATGCGTGTGTGTTTGAGCAGCCTCCCGAGGTGTGAGTGGACAGTCCTGGACTGCATATACACGCTGACTCACAGCATTGCGGTGGAAATAGATGATTTGTTGTGAAAATGAAGCAATGAATTTGTTGTCAAATTCCTCCCTACTACTTATAGAAGTAAACAGCCATTTACATTGCCTTTTCAGGCCCTTAAACCAAGCATGATCTTAATGCCATCATACAGAACCATGTATTTTAAGGCCTATTCACCCCTAGTATGTTTTTTTTTCCAGATAAAAAAAAATAATTTCCATATGTAATGAAGTGTAACCTTTACAACGAATCTAATGGTTTTGTTTTTCAACTCTGGGAACCCAGAAGGAGATAGAGAGGGGAAAAATGGACACCTCATGCTGGGGTATCAAAGTATTATCAGACTATGATACATCAGGATAAAAAAAAAAAGACTTGGACAGTCACTTTACAATAAAAAGAAATTCCCAGTCTTTCAGCTGTTTTTATTTAACCTCCACGTGCCGTTTATAGTCACAACTCATCTTTTGACAGGACACTTTTTTGCTCTGCCACAAGCAAAATGAGCTGTTCTGACACCATTTGTTTGGATTGCAACCATTATCATGGAGCTCTGATTGGTCAGCCTGATGCATAAAACACAGAAAATCAAGCTGGTTCCAATTAAAAATGTGAAAGATGCCACTGATATTCATGTGTTCGTTTTCAAAATTTAAAGTGCTTTTCTTGTCAGTGAAAATAGGACTAAACATGAAGAGGCGTTTAGCCGCCAACCAGTCCGCACCACAATCAACTCAGCTGATTACGGATTTAGTGAAGACAGTTATTAGTGTGAATGTGACTGACTGGCTCGTTAGTTATGACAGTTGCTATTCTGAAGGAAAACAAAACCTACATCAAACCCTGTGGATGTGATGGGAATGAGTAAACTTATGAGAAATTCCTGAAGCAGGAGGTCGTCCACACAGAGACTCCTATGAAATATCAATATTTACAAAATGCTTTCACAGAAAAGAGAACAGTCACAGCGGTACCCTATAAATAAAGCATAAAACATAACAAAAGTTAAGATTTTGTTGAGCGTATAACCCCAGTCGAGGGTACAGCATAGTGCTGGGAGGGGATTCTTGTAGGTCTCATAAAGTGATAGAGTTGATTTTGTGGTGTATGAATTATTTTGTTCTGTCAGTCAGTGAGGTGGAGGAGGAATATGATCTTGTTACCTCAGGGGCCAGGTACTCTGGTGTTCCACAGAAGGTCTTCATAGTAGCAGCATCAGTGATTCCTTCTTTACAGAGCCCAAAGTCTGTGATTTTAATGTGGCCATCTTTATCAAGCATGAGATTCTCCAACTGATAACAGAAAAGAAAGAATGGCTATATATTATCTTTTTTGGACTATGGCATATTCTTTTGTTAAACTTGTTCAGACAGATTAGGGCTGTATGAATAAACCATTTACTCTAATCTACATTTCATATGCCGTGGCAGGGAAAATGAACTTCCAGCTATTCAACCTTTCAATTTTAATGGCGAAGCCTTTTTTCAAGTTTCTTGGCGCCTCTACCACCAGCTCCGTCCAAGGCTGCAAGCAAAACACTGTGTCATCTTCCACAGCCGCCAGAGTTTGATATCTCCCAAAAAAAAGGAGCTTCAAACTCTAGAGCTTTTAATTACATTTTCCATGTCCCGTGCCACATGCTGAAATAAAAGCAGTGCACAGGAACTGAACTGGCTTTCCAAAATGTGTGATTACTTACCTTTCTCTCTTTTCTTTATTTTTTATTTATTACATTTTTTTTGTTTACCTTGAGATCCCGGTACACTATCTTGGCGGAGTGCAGGTAGTCGAGGGCGGAGACGATCTCAGCACCGTAGAAGCGTGTGCGGTCCTCTGAGAACACTCGTTCTCTCGACAAATGGAAAAACAGCTGCAGGATAAACAGCAGGGACAGGATTGCAATAATTACTGATTTATTGGAGGAAATTAACACAACACAAACTGCCTCCCATCGCCATATTGAGATGATAGATGGCGGGGCCCTCGGAGGACGCCCGACGAACCCAGACAGCAGCTGGCGCATCATCCCCGGCTTTCCAGAGAGAGGCCGGCGCGGCCTGTTAAATCAGCATTTTAATCAATACACCAATCTTGTTAAAGGCAGCGCTAGCACGCTCATGGCCTAATGTCCCATCAAAGTGGCAGGAACGCCCCCTCCCCCACAATCGTCTCCTTCATTTTTTTAGGGAGTATTCCCCACTCTCCTGTCTCTTCCCACAGTCAGATGTCAAGGGTTTCTGTCAAACTGCTTGGCCCTCGTTCTTGCTCAAGCTCGTCTTCTACAAATTACCCAGGAGCCTGGCTAGGAGTCTTTGCTGTTTAATTGCTGTGGGAGGGGGTTGAATATGGCTGTCCAGGGAGCGCTAACGGGCCCACTGATCAGCCGTCGTAAGGAGGGAGCGGAGCGGTGCGCTGTGGAATGGAGCAGCGTGGATGAGGACAGGTGTGCCTTCATCAGCGCACTGGCAGCTGTGAATGCGGCAAGGCTGAAAGGGGGACAGACTGTGCTGGGCTGATGGTGTGGAGGTGAGGAGAGCTCTGGCTGGACCAGGCTGGGGGAGCAGGTGACACTACAAGCTGAGGGAATGAGAGTGAGATTGCCGCCTCCCTGATTAAACGGCACCACTGATGGTGGAATTTCATTTATCAAAATCCGTGCCCCAAAAGACAGTAGCCCCATGCTGTCACTTGTGCCAACTAAGTCAGAAACCAGAAACTTTCCTAAGGAGGGACAGATTAGTTTCAGGTTTTTCCAAAAATGTATAAAGAAAGATATTTAGTTCTGATTTCAACTTGATAAAAACTTACGAAAGAAAAATAAATCTAATTTACATTTCATGTTAAAACAGAAAGGCGAAACAACAGAAAAACTTCTAAGAGTTTAAGGGGACATTGAAAGCAGTGATATTATTCACACAATAAAATTAACTTAAAAAGCTACAGTGGCGGTGATATGGTAATATGCGACTGGGGGAGTCCTAGGAAGTGGTTGGAATTGGAAACCGGGCAGTAAAAATTAAACATCAAAAGAAAAAAAGATATTTATTTCGGTCATGATGGCACAAATATGTAATTATCCATATGGACAGCCCAGGTGCTGATACCCACTGCTCCATGGACTGGCTTCTAAGTTGTTACACAATTAATGCTGACCTAAAAGCATATAGAGGATTATAAAAACAGAGAAAACACAAGAACTCTGACCTTCTCTCGGACATCCCCTACACTGACTGCTCCAAACAGGAACCACAAACCAGTAAACGAGCATCTAACACACACACATGCACACACACACGCACACACACACACACACACACACATTCATTAACATACACACTCAAACACAAAATTGTACACATACCTCTCCTCCGTTGACGTACTCCATCACAAAGCAGAGGCGGTCTTTTGTTTGGAATGAGTACTTCAAAGACTAAAACAGCAGGCAGAGACACAGCATTAGAGAAAGCATCCAACAACTTTGCATATGTTTTTGCATATACAAATATCGAAACGTATGTTGAGAAAGAAAAATCTTTTCAAACAGTCAGCTGAAAGCAAGATTCTTCTCCCAAGAGCAGATTAAAAGAAAATAACACTCAAGAGCAGACGCTCTGCTCTTTATTGGAGGTCTTGAAGCTAACTTTGAAATCAGGTGAAGGTGGAGAGGAACAGCATCTTGCATCGGTTAAATTGTTTTGTGTTTTTTTTTTCTCCTCTGAACCTGCTGTGTATCAAATGTGGCACACAACAGCATCTGGAGTGTCAGTGAAATTATCTCTCGCTGGCGACTTCTCAACAGATGTACAGCTACATTTGTGCTGCTAATTTATAACAGTTTATTCTCTGTATTATAATTAGGCTCTTGGGAGAACACAATCACATATTAGATGAGCACTGCAGAGCTTTAGGGTGCCGACAACTACTATCTTGTCGGGACTGTATGCTAAGATATTAGGCAGCAGGTGTACTCACAGTTAGGAAAGGGTGTCTAGTGTTTTTCAGCACCCGGCTCTCTGTGAGTGTGTGAGCCACTTCATCCTACAAGAGCAACAAAAGCACACTGTAGCTTCAGATTTTCTTACCCAGCTCTGAGACATTAATGAACTACATGTTCTGTAACATTTCAGTGCAGTAGATTATTTGATTTGATGACATTATTTAAATACATATATTTTTTTTCATTTAAGGTTCTGGAATTCACAAGAAGTTCTTTGAGTCAAAGTTCACATCACTTATTGCATATTGGTCTTGTTTTCATGACACAGTTAAAACACTTATGGAAGCACTGGGCACATTTTAACAGAGTTTTTTTGTTAAATATTGAGACAAAATCGATGATATTTTATAGAAGCAACGTACACTACTTCTTCCACAAATGAAAGACAGCAACTTTGTTTCAGTGACCTGCTGTTTGAGAATAATCCAGCCAAAAGTAGCACAATATTAAGTGTTACGCTTCACCACATGGATGAGCTTAATTGTAAGAGGAACCTGCTATGAGTTATTTACATACTTCAATACAGTGCAACAGGCATCAAGCAGTGTTTCACACAATAAAAGAAATATCTGTCTCTCTAAAGTGAAGTTTCACAGGTGATGTAGTTATGAAAATACAAGATACTGGCAAAATTATTTTACACCATGTTAGGTTGTGCCAGAGCTGCACAACTTATACACCATAATTTAATATTCAAGAAACTAATCTCTCTTTAAAATTTTAGCTTTCTGAAAAGTTAAATAATGAGGGATTGCAATATATACTACCCCCACAACCAAACTAGTGCAGTTTACCTTCGCTATGATGACCTCCTTCTTCAAAATCTTCATTGCGTAGTACTTCCCACTAGCCTTCTCCCTTACAAGAATGACTTTACCAAAAGTGCCTTTTCCCAGTAGTTTTAAATAGTCGAAGTCATTCATCGTCTGCAGAAAGAATGGGCATATTTGAATCGTGTGACAGCTTGCGTAAATAAAATGCTTCCAAATATTAGTGAGCTAAAACTACTCATGGTCGTTTAAACATCTCTAATGGTCATGTGTAAAATACTACATCAGTGCATTTTATTATAAATCCTTAACTTTCCCCCCAAAGCAAACCTCTAGTCCTACTTCTCCTGATGCTCATGTGGGTCACCGCATGTGAGCAGATGGTGTGATGGTACCTTGCGTTTGTGGTGACTGATAGAGATATCCATCTCCTCCTCTCCAATGTTGTCTATCTGGGACGTGGGACTGCATTGGATCCGCTCTTCTTCCTGTCTTTGGAGTTTATCTGCCACCATCTGGATTGCTTCTGTCCATTCATCCCTTAAAGTACACACAAACATACACATGCACACAGATTCATAATCAAGGATTGAAACAAAAGATTTGTCCAAGAAATGGTATTTATAAGAACACAACAGTTCTGATAATTTGCAAAGGATTTTCTGTGAAAGAGCATGTATGAATTTGAAACACAGGGGAGGATTTCGGAAACTATGTACTAAACAAACTTCGGAAAACAACAGACTTCTCTTTCTCATCAAGGCCTTAGCAGCTTAGCTCAGTAACTGATGATGCCACTTTTTTAGGATAATGTAAAATGACTGGGATAGCCACCTCCTCTCTGCAAACAGTGTCTCCCTCCATTGAGTTTTCATCTGTTGTGCAGCACATCTGTTGTGCCGAATCAGCGGTGCATTCACAGTGCTGAGGGTGTGTATGTGTGTTTAATAATGATGAATTCGTCCAAAAGAGGCTTGCTGTTGTCACTGTTTCATCAGAGGTTTGTGTTGGTCCATTTTTGGCACTGCCACCACAAAAATGCTGCTGTATTTCCACTTCTGCTGAACATTTTGTTCTAGAATTAGAAGTATTAACTAATGATATCAAAATGTCAGTTTATTTTATCTCAAATCAACAATTAGTTGTGCTACCTATAATAAAAAACTGTAACATATATACAGTAAGCCTCGAAATTATTCATACCCCAGGCAAATTTTCGCTTAAAGTTGATTTTATTCAACCAGCAAGTCATATAGATGGGAAATGACATAGATGTATGGAGTATGCAAAAACATAATACAATAATGTACTAAAGACATCATTGAGGGAAAAAACATTTCTCAGCTTTTATGTACAATTATGCAAAAAAAGGCATGTCCAAAAGTATACATACCCTTCCACAATAATCAATAGAAAAGCCTTTATTGGCTATTACAGCAATCAAACGCTTCCTATAATTGCATACCAGCTTTTTGCA
>JBBJLR010000153.1:10435958-10448206 GCA_037577145.1 Brachypetersius gabonensis
CACACACACACACACACACACACACACACACACACACACACACACACACACACACACACACACACACACACAAGGGATGCACCGAATATTCGGCCACCGAAAATTTTCGGCTGAAAATAGCAAAAAATGCATTTTCGGTATCGGTCAAAAAAAATTTTTTCACGTGACCGAAACAGTGATGAAGCAATCAACAGAGGGGCTTTGTTTCTTATCCTTGATTTGTAACTGTTTGCCACAAAACGGAGATAATTGGCTTAACAGACAAGGCTTAAAGAAGCAACATGCTAACACTAGGGCTAACGCAAGCGCTAATGCTAACGTTCAGATTTTAGATACAGAAAAGTAAAAAAGCAAGTACAGTTGCACCGAACCGAGCTGGTACCAGTCAGTGGAAACCCCCATAAGAAACACACTCGGAAAGCCGCAGTAAAGCGTGGAATGCCGACATTTATAGGGAGAGTGCATTCACAAAGGCACAGCGTATGAAGCACAGAAGATATGGGCTGCCAGTCTCAGTTTTAATACACTATTTTGTTAAAGGACTCCAGAGAATGTTGTTTATCTTTCACCAGTTTTTAAAACTCTTGTCCTGAATTCACTTTGTTCATGCACTTTGTTCAGAATATTAAAATGCACTTGAATACTTGTTTTATGAGAAAAGATATTTAATTGTACAATATTTCAGTTATCTTACTTTTAGGCTATTCATGTGTGGGGCCAAGCAAAATATTTGAATTCAAATTATATATTATATTGTGCATTGTTTGAATGCTAAATAAATATATCCATAGTTTTGTAACAGATTTATTTAATAATTTAATAATAATTATTTATTTCGGTTTTCGGCCAAGTGTTCCCCCATTTTCGGGTTCGGTCAAAAAAAAAAAAAAAAAAATCTTTTCGGTGCATCACTAATATATATATATATAATTACACACAGACAGACAGACAGAAAGGTAGATGTCTAATTGCCGATATACAAGCAGTACTACAGTAGTTCCCTTTAGATCTACACTGATCTTATGTCTGGCCTCTGTAGCGCTGTATATCCACAGCGAACTCTACATCCAAAGTAGTGATGAACTTTAATTCCTGTTTTATTTTCAGCAAGGTAGATGCACTTCTCTTTTTTTCCCATCAGAGTGGGACCAAATCACTAATCAAGAAAGAAAAGTTCGAAGAGTCTCAGATTAACCAGGTCCTCGTGATCGCTATTCTATCATGTTTGTCCATATTCGTCCAAGAATAATACAATTAGTATTATAGACTTTTGGATGGTTAAAATCCTGATCACATTGTTTTATATTGAATGGGAATTTTGGCCTCAAATTTTCAGTTTAATTTTAAGTGAGCTTGCATAAACTTTCTTCAGGACAATGTTCAAGTGGAAAGATCCGTCACTGAAAACTGACCTTTAGACCCTAAAGGCACATTTTAACTCTTACGTTTAAATGTTTTCTGTTAAGCATTTGGCATTTCAGATAAACACTCAAATATTTTATGCAAGCAGTCACAGGTCTATCTTTGAGTGAAAAAGACCAGTATAACTATTTTTTTTTCCAAGACTGAAGCTTAAACATTGAACACAGCAGTGGCAGGCTGTTTTTGTTGTTTGTTGTGAGCACAATACTATTAGGTTAAATTCTCACACCTAGAGCTAATTAAAACAATCGCTGATAATGCAGTTAATAATTAAAACTGTAACTACTACTATGACACCCTCCAAATCATGATTTTGATGGAAAATGATTGATCTTTCAGCCCTAGCCTCTACCGCCGATTTCTGACTTAATAGCTGATCATGACCTTCTCTGGCCTACCCACCCATCAGCAGAATTATCACAGCATGCTCGATAGAATTCAAGATGGCTTAAATCACGCAAAGCTGAAGTTGCTCAGCTCATGTCAGAAAACCCTGCTGGTGGATTACTAACCTTGACATGAATGAATAATGAGCGAGAGTACACACTCATTCAGTGAGTGAAAACCAGAACTAAGATCAAAAACCAGAATGGAGGAAATGAAAAAGTTCTGAATGAATACTGCAGGATGTGGATGTCTGTGGTCTCAGAGGAGTTTCGCTAAGCTGCCGCAACCATAACTCAAACACAGACAAACTCATGCACTCACGCTTATGTTTCTTTTACTCTCTTGCGCACTCAGGATCAAATGAAAGAAAACGGAACTGTGGTCCATGCAGAAAGTAACAAGCAATTTAATGCTTTTTATTCACATTTGGTGCGCTGACTGCGACCCGGAAGAAATGCAATATTATTTATTTAGGTACAATGTTTTACAATTCCCAGAAATACAAAATTAGTTAACGTCAAAGAAAATCAGAATACGTCAAATCAGAACAATCACAATTTTCTATTGATTATGAAAACTATTGACAAAGATGCAACTAACTGACCACAACCTGAGTCTGTTTACAGACCCAACAAACCCACATGGTTAATATTCAATGGCTCTTTTACATGTCAGTTGTCAACAACTGCAGACACTTAGAATTACTTCACATAAACGATACAGGAACCTAACTATGGGTCAAGCGAGGTCAGAGTTACAGTTATTCAAAACACTTCCCGATAAGCTTTGTCACTCCGATGTTTCTTTTTTTCTTCCAGGCCAGATACTGTCGATTTCACATGACTTTTAAGAGTCCTTTTTTACCAACATTTCCTTATTAGCTAGTAGATACTGTATCACTGTTTACGCATGGCTCCCACTTACACACTTGTCGTTCTAACTTAAAGATAATACACACATGCACAACTGGTAACAAACACTCTTTAGTTTCTTGGCATTAGTCTGGGGCTTTTGAGACCAGGCAGGCCATGTTCTTTTTTTATTAGGGGCTCAGTGAGGTAAGCAAACGGGCTGGACAAGTTTACCTGACCCAGGTGTGTTAGGAGGTGGAACAAACTGAAATATGAAGTCTAAAGACCAGACTGGAAGCTGAACAATGCCCTTCAGGTCTGGATGTGCAAGCACTAAATTTTGTTATCACACTTCTCAAACCTAGTAATGATTACAACTGGAATCAAAGGGTTTTAGTCCTTAAGGCTATACATACAAACATGGTCTTATGGTCTGTGAAATCTACAGCTGACCATCATAGGGCTTGCCAGTCACTAAAACACCCAGATGCTTGTCAACATTTCCAAAATACATTATAGAGCCTGGGCTGGTTCATCACTGAACGCTGGCTGGCAGGATGCAATCTATCAGTGCTTTGTAGTGCTGTAACCAAGGCAACGGCTGACGAGACAAGCCTTCTAACCCTGTTTGTTCTTTTCCGTGCTTTAATTAGCGAGGGGCGCGATGCCTGAGTAAGCACGGATGTAAACACCGTCATGAATGCACACACGCACATACACCAGCAGCTACGCTCTGTCTGGGTCGTACGTACATTCATTTAAGCTACGATCCATTATCATTAATCTGAGAATAGCAGAATCTCCAGTGTTGTTTATTTATTTCAGCCTTGAGATGCTCATCACGGGGCTTTCCATGTGTTGTCGCGTCGGAGATCTCGTTTAAAGGTTTCAGTACAAAAATGCATTTATAAGTGCAGCAAAAATCACCAGCAGCTGGGATCTGAAGGGCTAGGGCTATCTGCTTATGTAGGATGGAGCTGTACAAGGCCGTAAAAGCCGACATTTCTGCTTCTGATGCTAATAACTCGCAGCCTCTATGCCGCAGCATCCAGCACCAAACCACACCACGCATACAACGACTTAGTGTGGGTTTAGCTCTGAGGGAGGTGGCCGGTGGAGCTCAGCTCATTGTCATCCAGTATAAGATGCAGCTAGCTTCTATTTACACCCAGCTCTGTATACCTGGCGTCGGTGGGGTGACCCCTCCCTCTCTCCTCGGGTGCAGCATCCAGCACCTCACCAAACACACCACGCCACAAGCACAGTACTTTTGTGAGGGAGGTGGCCGCGAAGCTCAGCTGACTGTCAACCAGCACAGGAGGCTGATATGTTTTTTCACCTAGCTCTGTTTACCTGGCGCCGGTTTCGGTGGGGTGACCCCCTCCCTCTCTCCTCCTCCTCTTCTGCAGCTCTCCTGGCGGCCGGAGCGCGGGGTCTTCCTCAACACACGCCGCGGGGAGAGCAGCCTCGGGCCGCCCCGGCTGTGACAGCGGCACAAAGATAAATAAACAGCAGCAAGGCGCGTTTCCCACCAAGCCTACCGTCCGTCTGTCCGTCTCTCCGAGCCGAGCGCTCCTCACGTTGTTGACTTTCAGGAGACTCAGTGACGTCACGCACCGCCGTGACTCCCGCTCGGGCTCCCACTCGGCCAGGCCATGTCCTCTCGCGAGATTTCGCTCGGGAATGACGACGAGAGACGTAGCTATGGCTCCTCTGCCTGACGCTGCTATTAACAAAACCTGACGCTCTTTCTGACTTCTGTTCATGTTCGACCCCGTTCTAATGAATGCGCTTTCAATGACCAAAAGTAATAAAATCCCTGGTTATTCTGTTCTGTTCCACTGTTTATATGGTTATACTATTTATACTTATATATAATGTGTTGATTGCACAGTTCTGAACTACATTGTACATTTTTTTCAAATCAATGCACATCAAAATCAGAATCAGAAACGCATGGATCCTGGAGGAGACTGCTTATGTCATGACTGCACAGACACGCAGAGTCATACAGACAAGAGCGATATATAAATCCCCTCCATCCAAAAACCCTAAATGAATCCAGTTTTAAAAATGTGGAAAAACTCAATATAAGATACATATATATGTATATATATAAATGCAGGTGATAAATGCTATAGATAAGTTACTGTTAAGTGATAGATAGATAGATAGATAGATAGATAGATAGATAGATAGATAGACAGATAGATAGATAGATTGATTGATTGATTGATTGATTGATTGATTGAAAAATAGATAGATAGAGACTATTCATCCCAGAGGGAAATTCACAGTTTCCTGCAGTATATACGAAAACAAGAAGTAGATTAACTAAAATAACAATTCTTGAAAGCAAAGTATGCACCTTATAGACAAAAGTTATAGGTGATCATTTGAAGGTAATACTTGAAAGCAGTAAGACTTGAAAGGTAATGCTTGTGTGAGTTAAATTGACAGTCCAGTAATACTTGTGTTGTGTGAATTGACAGTCAGTGCAGATCAATAATTTAAAAAAAAAAGTCCAGTGCAAACAGGCATATACAGTTAAAGTGGTGGTGTGCTGTGATTAGAATAGTGCAGAGCAGAGGTGCGGCTGTGCGTGGTGACTTTAGTGCCCCCCTCACCGCCCCCCCCACAGTGGAGTTAAACAGTCTTATGGCGTGGGGGAGGAACTGCCTCCCTCCTCTATACTGAATGTAGCAGAGATCAGTAGTATATGAGTAATACTGACATATGTTACACAGTAACATTTATTCCCTTCTGTGGAGAGTGTTTCGGCATCATTCAGCTCATCTAATGTGACGTTATTTGTAAATTTAAAGGGTTTATACAATAATTTTTATTGTGTGTGTATTCATGGTTTCCAGTGGGACTTAGCCTCCATACTAGCAGGCAGGCTAAGTAACACATGCCTTTTACAGATCTCATTAAATCCACTTAGATGTTGGATTAAGTGATTTAGAGCCTCTTATGTGTGGTGTCTCCTGAGTTCAGTTGTGCATGTTCTGTGCTATACAAAATGCAATCCATTCATCAACTTACTTGCCTATTTTCACTGATGCAAGTATTCACCACACCTTGGGCTAACGTTTAATGCATTTTGTGGGGGGGCGGGTTATATCATGCAAAATCCTGTTTAATTCTGTGTGCTAATTAGAAAAAGTTACATTATTCAGCAATGATTTGGTGTGTCGCCTTTTACTGTTTTGTATAGAAGATGCTAAAAGTCCTTGTTCCTATTTGTTGAGTTTTTTTTAAAACTTAAAAACAATATTTTTGTCTAGGAGTGCTGGCCACGGCACTCAGAGTAGTTTGTATGTGCTACTGATTAGCCACACAATAGGCTGTGATGGATACAGCAGATTGTTTTTGTCCATAATTTTGTATAATGTAAGGCCATTCATCGGGGAAACTGGAACAAATATTTGAGTGTTCTGTCGAGGAACTGCAACAAATTATTGGGGACAGGCTGCAATGTGCCAAGCTGCTTCCGGAGAGCAACCACAAGTATCTGCCAGTACTCATGTATTTTTTTCCCTTAACCTACACAACATAAACAGCAAAGCTTTGTCTGGATGCACTTTAAATCCGAAATGGCTCCCTACTTCCTCTATAGTGTGCTATGTACGTTTTCTACACCCGTAAAGTGAACAGCCTTTCACAATAATTAGTGCAGATCCTGCTTTCATGGCTGAAAACATTTTATTTGGATCCAAGAGTCCTTTTAATGACTTTATACTTACAGTTCACCAACCATGTCTATTTGGCTTTGCATATCTTGTACAAAGTTGATGATGGAATGGAATATTTTGGGCTGATCTACCCAGGTCTCCTTAGCAACATCTTAGGAACCCTCTAGGTCACCAGACACCCTCTTCATTGATCACTTTCTTCATTGATCTGCAGTTTCCGCTTTAGAGTTTGACTGAACATTTTTACTAGCCTGTTAGTTTGAGTTGGTAGATGAAGGTCCAGAGCTGTTTGATCTGCAACAGCCAGCAGAGATTGGCCATTAATTTAGAGACAGATGGTGTCCCTTTGTTCATTAAGAGGACTTTTCGGATCCCCATCCATCTGAAGAGAAGTAACAATTAACCGGTTATGATTTTGGGAGGCTTCAGGATAGGGGGTTTCCTCGGGGAGGCGTTTTGGCACTGAGGGCAATGCTAACAGAAATTGTGCACCTAAGTAGTGAGTTTCTCTACGGCATTTCTCGGTCTCAGATGGCCAAGCACAGCTCGTCTTGAACCTCCGTTGCTCAAAAGAAGAGGAAGACCTGCATATAGACTCTTTTCGGTCTTGGCCCCCCAGTGGTGGAATGAACTCCCTCTTGCAATCAGATCTGCGGAGTCCTTCGCTGTCTTTAAGCATCGTCTGAAGACCCACCTCTTGAAGGAGCATCTTGGCGACTAGCCAGTCCTCCCACGCATCTCTTATATATCTTTTCCTATATATTTACAAATCCCTCAGCCACTCACCCTCTTAACTGTTTTACTGTTTTTACTTACTTGTATATTAATCTCTGACTTGCTTGTTCTCTTTGACAGGGTTTGTTATGGTGTGTAACTTGTTATGGTGCCAGCAGTAACTTGGTTAAATAGCTGGCATTGATTTAAGTATAGCTTAACAGGTTTAAGAACAGTTGTGGACTACTTTAAGCACTGATGTACGTCGCTCTGGACAAGGGCATCTGCTAAATGCCGTAAACGTAAACGGCCTCTAAGGGGGTGCAAGTGGCCAAGGTGCATGATGGTGTTGACTCACAGGACCCTCTGCGTCGGTCACAATGATAATAGAGAAAACCCATGTTTATCAGGTTGGTTCTTTTCACTGTGACTTCCTGGAAAACTTTGTGGACACAAGAGAGTACCAAGCGGCCACAGGGCTAGGTAGTATTAAGCAACATATAGGGCCAAGGTGGGTAATGGCACTTCTGAAGTCCAAGATGGCTGGGGTTGGGCCCCATTGAGCCACAGGGTTATGGCATGGGTGTTTCAGAGGTTTTGGGGTCAGAGAAGCGGTTGTCGTTTTGGCTCATTAGGATTGGAGTCATCCATGGGTGAAGGTCTTCGACTATGTTCTTCCTGTGCTGCATGATGTGGACCATGTTGAGGGTAGCCAGGGCACACTTGAGCACCATTACCATGTCCCCCACGGCTCTTTTGTCCTTGCTGGTAAGAACCTGTTTTGAGACACTCTTTGGAAAAGAGGTGATCAGGTTCTAGACACCCTGTTTCTGAATCTTAAAAGCTCATCCGTCTGGCCCTAGGCTCCTTGTGTGTTAAATTGTTGAATTTATTGTTGAAATTAAATTGTTGAATTTATTTATTTTTGGTGATGTTTACTATCAATATTGTTTGGTTAGAACTTCATCTGAAGATTTCTGCCTTTTCACTAGGGTTTCATGGTAATTAGTTATATGTTTTCTCTATCCTCCAGTTTGTTCGGGGTTTTTTTTTTTCAAATAATGCTGAGTTGGTTTTTTAGAGAGGACCCTACAGTTTGGAGACAGCATCCCTGTAGTCTGCAGAGGAGAACATATTAAACACAGCTGCTCTGGACTTGGCGTGTTTGGCCAGGTATCATCTGAGGACTGCTGAAATGTGAAATTCCTGTTGGGCATTTGTTCCCTAGGCTGTTTGGAACAGTGTTCTCTAAGCTGCCCTGTCCCATGCTTAGGCTTCAGCTCAGCCCCATCCCAGACCGTGGGCTCCAGATGGCTGAGGGAGGCACAGCGGAGGTAAGGAAAGAGCCCTGCTCTGTGACACAGGTGGGGAAAGGCCTGTACACACTCACAGGACAGCAGGCCTGACCCCCCGACAATCCTTCCCCCATCCCTCCCCTCCATCATCTGTCAATGTGTTCACAGGGAGACTATACCTGCACCATTACACAGGGGCAGAGCCATATAGATACTGACCTCACCATAAGGGGACATGTTTACACGGGTCTGAGTCGCACACACACAAACATATGTTCATAAAAACGAATATTAAAGCAATGGGTCACCAAAAAAATTAAATTTACGTTTTTCTATTCAGTAATAGAAGCTTGTGGCCAACAAATAACAATGCACAAACCACATGCCTATGTGGCTTATGGTTATAAAAAATGTTGCATGTCATACTCTCATCCAAAATTGTACAAATGTTTTTTATGTCACGTGGGCAAAAACAACAGAAGCAGCCAGTTTGAAATCCAAATCTTAGCTGTACTTTTGTCCAGTGCCACTGACACAGCTCCAAACTCAAACATTTGTAGGTCAGTACGAACTTCAAATGATTATTTTCTAATTTTATTTTCCTTCACCCTCTGTCACCCTGGGGCTGCATTAGCCACTTGAATGCAGCTAGGTGAACCAGAATGGACAGCTCTGGCCTTATGTTTCCCCAACTGAAAAACGAAAGCTGTCCTGCACACCTTTAACCAGGACTGCAGCTGCTCAGCGGCCTCTCGTGTGGCCGCTCTGCCTACAGCTGTCCCTCTCTCCATCCAGAGCCATGCACTCACTCGGACACACATGAAAGGGGCTGAGGCGGACCTCCTGAGCACCGTGTTGTTCTGGAATGTGCCTGGGGTTCAGCTGGAAGCGTGCTTTCTTGGCAGTCACCAGGGATGAGTGTGTGGAGAGGGGTAGCTGTTAAGGTAGCTGTGTGGTTAGGTATCGCCATGGAGAGTGCCTCCCTCCAGACAGGACACTTGGGTTTTGGGAGGAGGGCATGGTGGAATATGTGTGTGTTCCAAGTTTTCATTTCAGGGTCAGTTCCCTTCTATCCCTCACATTTGTGCCTGTGTGTGAAAAGAAGCCTGTGTATAAGGCATGGATATGATAATATACTTGACAGTACAGTAGCCTACAATACCTTCTGAATATTCTTAAACAGCATACAGCTGGTTGACACACATCATACTAACACAAATGTTGTAACATTACTTTTGGGGCATTTTCCCTTCTCCAATTAAGATCCACTGTTTCAAAGGCACTGTGTTTTATAACAACACCCTTTTTTTTTTAACAATTAAGCAGAGAAATAAAGCAGAAATGTTAAACACAATGCCTCTTGAAGTTCTTCATCTACATAAAACATATATGGTGACTTGGTGAATAAGATCTAGGACGAGATCAGTTTCAGTCATGGTTTTTTGTTTGGCTCGTTTTATTCTTGTTTCTTTTATTTGATAATGCGTAGGTGCTAATATGAATTGTTTATTCTTGGTGGGCTCTCAGTCATAGTAATTTAAATAGGCAGTTTTAAGGGATGACTCAGTGAACATCTAGTTTATACAGATTAGCTTTGACATGTTTGATGACTAAAGTTTGCCTCTTCGAGCAAATATAACTCAGTAGCTGCCCAAATCTTTTCCATAAGTACTTTACCAAAATGTATCTCAAAGTGCATCCAAAATCAGCTTTGGGATCCATTATGTGATTATAGTGTCTCATCTGTTCATTCTTTAGATTAAAATAAATATATCACTCTCGATACACATAGGTGAATAACAACGTTATTTTCATTGTCATTTACATTACATACATTCATTTTTAATACAAGACTTTGAGACCAGCTTTAGATTATTTAATTATAAAGCATACTGAGTGAGGTACTTGTTACAAAGTACAGCATACTCACCTATCCACATCGGTACAGGAAATCTTTTGTCAGTTTTATGGAGCACCTGAGTCATTTCATGGTGACTGAGTAAATCAGCAATCACCCCAAACCTCAGTATGAAGCTTTAAGTAAGCCTATAAATTACCCTCTCAAGCCGAGCATGAGTCTTTTAGCCTTTTTTTTCCAAACAAAAGCACTAAAACGATTTATTTTGGCTAATATCAAAGCATAACCACTTTTGATTCCCTGTGATGCCTTTCATTTCTAAAAAGGAATGCATGAAGAACCTTCTTAAAATGAAAAAATATATATTTTTAAATGTTTAGTTTAGTAGAGAATAAGAACAAAAATTCAACTTTTAACAGGCAGGTAAAATAATAGATCCTGTATGTGAAAAGGCTCTTATGGCCTGCTTCGTTTAACAGGAGGCTGGGCCCAGGTGTGAGTGTTTTGACATTCTTCTTTTTTCTAAGCCCATGTCCAGCTGAGAGTGTACTGTAGAGGTACAGCTTGGCAAGTTTGCTCCAGGTTCTGTGTGTGCATGTATGTGTGGTCGAGGGCCACGTCTGGCCACATCTAGTGATGCGGAAGGGTTCAGGTCTCTATGGTTAAAGTGTTTTCCACTCCTTTCCAAATCTATCCTTGGAGCGTCTGCTTCCTGAGACACGTGCCCTCCCCAAAGGCATCCCTTCTCAGGCCCGACTGGCTTGACAATATTGCTTATAATATAGCACCACCAAACTGGAACATATTCAGAAGTGTTTAAGAAACTCATCGAAGGAATTAAACAACTACAGTTAAAGGACTTACAGCTGAAGACTTTAAGGTGTGAGCATGTCCTCTGACTCGACTCAGATCCATAGTGTCTTTAATCCAGTGAAATTCTGACAGATGAGAGATGAGACTCTTAGATACCAGACCACATACAGGACATTCTTTTATCATTGGTATAACTTTCATTGTGTCAAACAGACACTGTGGCGGAATAGCTAACTTAAGCTACATAAAATCAGCATCGGCAGTGTATCCTTACATTATTCTAAAAACAGATTACTGCGTGCAGGATGAAACAATTAAAATAAAAAGCGTGAATATTGCACATGAACTAGCAAGTTTAAATAGGAAACAAATCCACTGGGAATTAATGATCATCCACTCGTTTTTGCCAGTACTTCACTCATAATAGATATCTGTAGCCAAACATCATTCTGTTGTTGAAAAAAGGAAACAGCATGTTGGATTGTTACTATGCAACAAAAATCTTCCAAACCAGGTACATTTGAAATGTGTAAAGGAGCCGTTAATGTGAAGTAGTGGGAAGCCAGTGCTGCAGCCCCTGGGGAGCGATGTGGACCATCCTCAGGGGCACTTCAGTGGTGCCAGTGGCAGTCCTGGGATTTAAACCCACAACCTTACAATCACGGGGCAACTCCCTAACCAACAGCCCACCAGCAGTCCTATGTACATCGCATTGGCTTTCATTAAGACCTATACTTCAACACTGGCGGGATATGCCGATGTTTAGGAGAAGATTCTAGGCAGGACAGTGCAATTTTTACTCACCCTGCTTCCTCTCTGATTATGCATGTATACCAGGAAACCTTAGGGTAAGTGAATGTAACCGCATAAAGGTAAATGTTTTACTACCTTTCTTACTCCTGGATACATATTATGATTTGTTGGATACATAAGGTGATTTTGTTGTTTAAATAAAAAGTACCACAAGTTTTCCAAGTCTGTCCTCAGGGACCCCCAATTCAGTTGGAGAAAAATAGACCACCTCCAAGAAGGAGACAAGCATGACATTCATCTACTGTACAGTCGTGGCCAAATGTTTTGAGAATTACATAAATCTGGGAAATTGGAAAAGTTGCTGCTGAAGATTTTATAATAGCAATTTGCATCTACTCCAGAATGTTATGAAGAGTGATCAGATGAATTGCATAGTCCTTCTTTGCCATGAAAATTAACT
>JBBJLR010000153.1:10462224-10481383 GCA_037577145.1 Brachypetersius gabonensis
AGATTGGGTTTCTTTTTAAGAGAAAGATTAATCTCTTTAATGAATGCTATTTAATGCATATTACCTTCTTTCTCGGATGATAAACATACAATCTAGTTACAGCTGCTCGCTGTAAAGGGTCCTGTCCATGCTCTCCAGTGCTCCTGGACTAATTTTGCCTCGTCCAGTCAGGTTCTGAGTGTGGGTGTGAAGTTGGACGCTGCACCTGCTCCATTCAGACTACAGTACCCAGGTATCCGCGCGCGGGGTCCCCTCTCCGTGCTCTGCGCCAGTCTGCTGTAGGAACCAGTCCGCTCGGCCCTTTCTGGGTTGGTGTTTTTTTTCTGCTTTCTCACTGTTGCCTGGTGTCAACCTACGCCGAGCGGACTCATCATCCCTCCCTCTCTCCCCCTCAGCGGCTGCTTCCAATTTGCCTCCGCCGCCCTCTGCGCCTCTTCCATTGGCTTCGGCGCTGCCACTCAGCCGCTTCCTCCTCGCTGGAGAGTTGAGTAGCAACAGCTCGGAAACATCTGGCTGCCGCCGCGGCTCCTCTCGCTCTCCCTCCCCGCCGCTGCGTCTCTCTGCCACGGCGGGCTGGTCATGGACAGCCGTTGAAAGTCACTCCACTTTTGTTTTTGTTTTTGCTCGTTTTGTTTTGTTTCTCTCTCTCCCCCCACCACCAACCTTCTCCTCCTCCCGAGAAGATTCGACCAAGGGAAGCAGGGAGAGGAGGAACTGGAGCTCGTTGTCTGTAAGTGGGCTTTAACGCGAGGTGCTCTTTAAGGAGATGTTTGGGGGGGCTGGATCTCTGGAGGAAAAAAAGTAGCGAGCCGCGTTACTGTTGTTTTGGTTTTTTTTGTTTCCTTTTTTGTAGCGGCTGCCGCGTTCAGCGTTTCAACGGTCGGACCGAGCGACTGACCGCTGAAACGTTGAAGCGGGGCCTGCTTACAGAAACGAAACCCTGCAGGTAAGATCGGAGACTTTTTTGTTAGCCCACTAGCTAGCTTTTCCCCGCACTATGCAGGGTCAGCAGGGGAAACCACACACACAGAGTCACAGCAACACACTCTACAGGGTTGGGTTGTGTTGTGTTGGTCCACGGCACCAGGCTGAAGGCTGTGTAGGAGTGAAGAACCAGCCGTCGTGTGTTTTTATTTCGCCTACAAGTATATTAACGACACCCAGGCTGCCTTAAGCAGATACTTCGAGATGTTCGGTGCTTAAAAGTCACTTTGTTGTTGTGTTTTTCAAGTTCAGAGCACTAGAAGAAGCTCACTTTGGCAGTAAGTGTGGTGTGGAGCCAAGTTTTACTCGAGCGGGCTGCTGGAGTGCAGAGAGAATGAAGGCAGTGTGCAGCTGTGGGGTGCAGGTTTGTGTGTGGCTTTGCTGACTTCGTAAGGGTTTTTTTAATGTCAATTTTAAAAGAATTGATCATATCCGTTATTAACTCCTGATGAACCCCTTTCTCAAGTTGAAATCCTATTAGCTACCACAGTCCTCTGTTTGGCATATTTCTACTTGATATTTATATATTTCCTCAGGGCTTAACAGATGTTATAACTAGTCACTGGGTTATTATTTCTAACTGTCTGTGACCAGACTAGATTATTACCAGAGAGGGTCTTTTTTGGCCAAAAGTGAAACGTGGTGTGGCTAAACGGTGTTTCAGAAGCTGCAGTGTGAAAAAGCAATGGTTGGGATACAGTTAAAGAATTTAGAGTTAAGCCATTCTCGTGCATGGTGTAGTAGAAAAAGACGGAGACCTTCTTACTTGTGCTGTTTGAGGAACATGAAAGTAGACAAAGGTGAAGTAGTTAAAAACAGTTAAGTCTTGAGTAGTACCATTAAATAAGAATGCTTTCTTAAAATCTTACTCATGTGGTCCTTTGGACTGTTTCCATTGTCCTTTTTTTTTTTACTTTCCCCCCTCTGTCAGGGGTCCAAAGGGTTAGGAAAATGAATGACAGTAATGGTGCGGCCAGTGAACCATAAAGAAGTTGAAAACAATATCAGCTGCGTGGATCTGTCAGTTGCAAATGCGCTGTGCTGGCCTTTGTTTATGGTTACTGGAAGGAGAGCAGCAAGAGGGAAAGAAAAAAACTTGAGGGTATTTAAATTCTCTGTGCAGGAAACTAGGTTAGAAAAAAAGTGTCGGCTTTCACACAGACCTATTTTCTAAAGTTCTCCTTTGCTGGGAGATTACAAGTAAAGGGTGGGGGGGGAGTTGGCCAGGTTTCCACAGAATCACCTCTCAACAGTTCCTTACTAAACCCCCCTCCTCCTTTTTTTAAGGCAGAGAAAGAGAAACAAAGTTGTATAAAGGAGAGGCTGGTGGCAAGAGTGTAGAGGAGTAGCATATGGCACTAAAAGGAGCACAGCTGGAGGTAGCATTTCCATCTGAACATGATGTCAGAGCAGCTGACAGGCTGCCATCCCCCAGTCTTTTCTTCTACCGCACAGACTGGGAGTTAGTGTGTGTGCGGATCTGTGTGCAGGAGGAGGCATCGCATTCCCCTCCAACATCTCCTCCACTTTGCATCTGTCCTTCGCAGTTTTTTTTCTTTCTCTCTCTCACTCCCTTTCTCTCTTTCTCTGTTACCCTTCCTACTACCCCTTCATTGATTCTGCGAAGGGAACTACAGCAGCAGACTCTACCACAACAGTGGACTTAAGCAAGTTGATGCGTACCGCAGGTACTGTACTGGGGGTTCTGGCAACAACTGGGTATTTTGAATTGGGAGCATTTTAGGCATTTATTAGTTGCGTGAATGGAAAGTCTGGGGTTTTGTGATGGGGTAGTTTAACCAGGTTGGTACACGAGTGACACTTCTTTCTTGTTGTGAGGACGAGTTCACCAGGCAAGCTTTTCAGTAAACTGTTTTTGTTGGTTTTGGTTTCACTTGCATTGCTGTGAATGGCGAACAGTAATAATTGTGACATTGTTTGTGCTCTGTGTTTGTGTGAAGTTTAGTGTTAAAAAAAAACTTTATTTATGTTTGTTTTTAACATGGGAAATATTTTATGTTTGGTTAAATTCCTGATGTGTTTTTTTTTACTGTTTTAAAAAAATAAAGAGTCTGGCAGATTTTTTTTTTTTTTTGAAGAGTTTGGCAGGGATTTTTTTTTGTTCAATCCCTCACAATAAAAAATGTAATCTCATAAGAACTATGTTAGTATTCTGTTTTAAATTGCATTAGAAAAGTTTAAAAATCAGTCATGTGAATTAATTGTGAAATGACTAAATTGTCCCTCAGCAGGTTTTAGCGCTTGTGCGTCTTTTTTTCTGTTGGTAGTGACTAATTTAGAACTTGCAGATTTGAGCTGCCTGAATTGGCTAGACAGCTGTAATCGCACTCCTCCTAGTCTTAATCTCTTTATCTGGGCAGCAGCTGCCATATGGCCTCAGTCAGCTGGATCAGATGTTCATAAGCCTCCTTCTCTGTCCCTCTCTGTCCTCCGAGCCTCCTAATTTGATCGCTGCTACCTTGCGAGCTGTACTGCAATCTTTATTTTTAGCCATTTTAAGGATTAGGATTGATGTAGACTACAGGGCACTTAAAGTGATTGTATTGTAAATCTGCTATGGGCTGCCTCTTTGGGGAGGATGTTCCATTTCTCAAAAGATTTGGGGAGGGGAGCGAAGAGGAGGAGGGGTTGGTTAGGGGTTGGCTGTCCCACGTCTGCCCCCTCCCCGTAAGCCCCTCATTAATGAAGGTCTGAGCACTGTTTAAGGGGGGGGTTTGGCTTGGTATCCCAATCAGATTTAAATGAAGATTCAAATGAGTTCATTTAAGTGCGCTGGTTGAACATGGTGCCCATGCATTTTTTGAGGCGGGAGCTGTCTCCGCGGGTAACAGGTGTGATTTAAACATTTTTCTTTATATTCCTCTTTGACATTATTATTATTTTTAAATAACTTGGAGCATCGTCACTTTGATCCGGTCAGGCATATTTTTTTTCCTTTTTTAACTGTTCATCTGTGCTTGTGTCTGACTTGGTGACTGGACGTGTACTGCTATTATGAAAGTTGCGCTGATGTTACACTGCCTCCCTCATCGTAACCTTAAAGATCATGGTACTTAGGATTCTTAAGAACGCTGCTACAGTGTGACTGTGCTGTTGAGCTGTTTGTGTACCTGTAAGCCTGTTACCTAAACGCACCGTCCTGGCCAAAGTGGGTTATTAAAAATAACTGCTCCAAGAGCACAAAGAGGAAAGGCGGTGAAATGACTTGCGCATACGCATCTGTGGCATCGGGATTTCAGCTTTTAACAGCGCGCTATCAGACCTAGCACATCAGCACAGATCTCATAAGTAATTTTAACTGATTGTATATTTTCATTTTGTTTTGTGGTTATTTTACACATCATTTAAAGTTGTACTTGTAAAATGAAAAGCTTAGCTACTCAAACTAAATATTAAGAGCACACCAGCTGAATACACTTAGCAGAGGATTGCAGAAAAAATTGGGATAGCAGATATTGTGACTTTATTTGTTTGAACTTGAATCTTTGTAATCCTTTTATGTCAGCTCTGTGGTGAACATTTTTCTAGTGTTCCCACAGGGATGGAGGGAGGGAGGGGAGGGAGAGAGAATTAGTGCGAGAGCCAGTGAGTGTGTGTGTGTGTGTGTCTGTGTGCACTGGGGGAGAGAGAGAAAGAGAGAGAGAGAGAGAGAGAGTGGGACTAAGCGGGTGGGAAAAGAGAGAAGTTCTATACAGGGCTGCAAACAAAACAATTGTTGTTCTGCTGGGCCTCTCTAACATCTGCGGTCTGTTGCAGGTTATGAAGACAGCATGGAGTTTCCAGACCACAGCAGACATTTGCTACAGTGTCTGAGCGAGCAGAGGCATCAGGGATTCCTTTGTGACTCCACTGTTCTGGTTGGCGATGCCCAGTTCCGAGCTCATCGTGCAGTGCTGGCTTCATGCAGCATGTACTTCCATCTCTTTTACAAGGACCAGCTGGACAAAAGGGACATTGTTCATCTGAACAGTGACATTGTCACAGCCCCAGCCTTCGCTCTCCTGCTCGAATTCATGTACGAAGGGAAGCTCCAGTTCAAATCGCTGCCCGTGGAGGACGTGCTGGCCGCCGCCAGCTACCTTCACATGTACGACATTGTCAAAGTTTGCAAGAAGAAGCTGAAGCAGAAGGCCACGGCTGAGGCTGACAGCACCAAGCGAGAGGAGGATGCATCCAGCTGTTCGGACAAGGTGGAGAGCTTCTCTGAGGGTGGCAGCACAGGCCGACCAGGCACCGCCGACCTGCTGCACAGTGACGATGAGGAGCTAGAGGGCAAGCGGGACTGCCTACAGGAGCCGGGCAGCATGTGGATGCGCTTGGCCTCCGAGCGAACCGCCTCTCCGGCCACTAGCCCCAGAGAAGCAGAGCCACGCGGGCCTGACACTGGCAAGTCCCCTGCAGTCAGCCCAAGCAGCTCCACGGGTTCGTTGTCCCACCGTTCTGTGCCCTCCCGCAGGGTGTCAGCAGACACAGATTGCGTGCTGGACCTGTCGGTGAAGTCGGGCCTGAGTGGGGCACCTGGGGAGGCCGTGGCCGGCGGGAACCCTTACTTCTGTGGCCCGGTGACTCCAGACAGCTTGCAGAGTGCCCTAGTACAGGTGAAGGTGGAGAAGGACGCAGGCTCGGATGACGACGAGCTGGCAAGTGGCGACTACGAAATGGAACACAGCGGCCTGAAGGAGCCAGCCAGCACCAATGGCACCCATAGCATCCACACTGTCCAGCAGCGGAGGCTGGGCCTAGAGGCGCACCTCTCAGCTCTGCGCGAAGCCTCACTGGCTAGTGAGCTGGAGCGGGACAGCAAAGCAGTGGAGGACGAGAGTGAGGCGCTGGGTGGCGAGAACGATCGCGGACAAGAGGCGACGGGTGTGGAGAGCTCGCTGCTGCCCTATGTGTCCAGCATGCTAGGCGCGCCACACGCACAGATCTTCATGTGCCCCTTATGCAACAAGGTCTTCCCTAGCCCGCACATTCTGCAGATCCACCTCAGCACGCACTTCCGTGAGCAGGAGGGCGTGCGTGCCAAGCCGGCAGGCGATGTGAATGTGCCCACCTGCTCCATCTGTGGCAAGACCTTCTCCTGCATGTACACGCTGAAGCGGCATGAGCGGACCCACTCGGGCGAGAAGCCCTACACATGCACCACGTGTGGCAAGAGCTTCCAGTACTCTCACAACCTGAGCCGGCACGCCGTGGTGCACACGCGTGAGAAGCCACACGCCTGCAAGTGGTGCGAGCGGCGCTTCACACAGTCAGGGGACCTGTATCGGCACATCCGAAAGTTCCACTGCGAACTGGTCAACTCTCTCTCCGTCAAGAGTGAGGCACTCAACCTGCCTACAGTCAGAGACTGGGCACTGGAGGATAGTTCTCAAGAACTTTGGAAATGAAAGCTAAAATGACAACCCTTTCAAACTGCTTTTTAAGTTAAGAAAGAGAGAGAGAAAGAGAGCAGCATTGTGGGGCAGAGAGGTAAGGAAAGAGGTTGGCAGGGAGAAGGTGGAAAAAGTCTACATCAGTCATGTTTTCTTCTATGTACATTGCTTATCTTGTTAAATTGCACTTTACTAGCACATGAAAAAATGTTACTACTGAATTTTATTTTCTGGGGTTTTTTTTGTTGTGTTTTTTTTTTCGGTTTTTATAAAACATTGGTGCTGGCTAAGGCTATCACTTCTGATATAAAATGTGTGAATTTGGATTTGACAGTGTATATACATACACTTCTGTACACTCCTGGATTATTTTGAACATCCATGCCATGACAAAAAAAAAACATATGAAGATTTCAGGTAATACACTGAGGAAGTTCAAAACTGATAAGCATACACTAAACGGGTACTATGATCCTATATTTACCTGTACACATAAGGCTCATTTATGAGCATGTGTATATATCGTGCACTACTATACCTTTTTATTTTGAAAATATCATACCTGGTGTGTGTGTGGCGGCACGCTGACACAGTGTGTTAACAAGTCAGTCCTTTAAATCCTGCGAGAATGTTTGCTCGAAAAAGCTCCAACCTTATGTTATTTAGGCTCTTGTACATTTTTTTAAACTTGTGATAGGAAACTTGACTGATAGAAGACGAAAAGGCACTCATGCAATGTACAGCCTCCTTTTTCATATCAATTGACACATTTTTATATCATTTGATGATTGAACGGATGATTCTTTCATCTTTAATTTAGTTGCAGACCCTCAACACTTGTTTTCTACTGAGATTGGGTTTACGTTTGCTGCGTTTCTAGAGATTTCTGTAGTGTATTTTCTTTTGTTTGTTTTCAAAATGGGATCTGTTGTTGCATGACGTCCAACATGTATATTTAAGAAGATGTGAATTGCTGTATTACTGTACACTGTAATTGACCGATTCATTACAGTCAGGGCACCTGTCTGTTTAAAAAAATATATATACTTTAATATTACAGCTGTAGAAATTGCATGAATTTTATTTAACTTACTCTTATTTTTGTTGTTGTTTTGCATTGGAGAGTGTATTTTTAATTAACTCATTTGATTCCTCTTTTTTTTTTTTGTTTAGATTTGTTGTTTTTTTCTTCCCCTCCTCTTGCTAGAGGGTCTGTGGTGACTCCTGTTAAGACGTTCTGCTGGGCTGTGAAGGTGGTGTAAATGCACTGATGTTAGGTTGCAGTATGTCTGTGCCCGAGGGTTCTTGCTCCAGGCTTCTAGTAGAACGCAGGAGTTTGATTGTGGGGCTGGGTGTCAGCAGAGGCTCAACATCTTTCCAAGGCTAGTGTGGTTCTTGCATAGCACCTCCTCACACGCTGCTGTTCTCCACTGCTGGTCTCCAACTGCTGTCTGAGTATCCTGTTTACTGGCATCTAGCATTTGAAAAGTGTCAGCGTTTTTTTTGTTTGTAATTTATTTATTTATCTGCTCGATTGGCACTTGCTTCAAATTCTGTGGCCATGAAGATTCAGTTTGCTGTGATAACGTGTCTGCTCCCGTAAAGATGGGCTCCTCAGATCTACTGTGTATGGCGAAGGCTGAAGAATCCGTAAACGGAATAAAGTTCCAATCGGTGTGTGTGTGTGTGCATATGGGCTCCCGTGTGAATGTGTGTGATTGCGTGTGTGAGTGTTTTTGTACTCAAAGCATAATCCTTCCTCTTTAACAGGAGAAAATGTTTGGCATGCGCGGTTGCACCTTTATAGGCTTAACAAAATTAGATTAATGCTGAAAAGATGCCTTTATGATTTTAACTCTTTAATTAACATTATTAATTGACATTATTAGATTACAATATCTATAAATTCTAGAATTTAAAAATACGATTATTACAGTGCTGTAGAAAGACATTTTTTTATGTTTTGTATGTGATTTGAAAATATATTTCTTTTTTTTAATCATTGTTTTGTATAAATTAAGATCATTCAGCTTTCATACTTTATTTTTTCTTTTTTTTTGGAATGAATGTGAAAAAAGTTCACAAGAAAACGCTCAACTTGACATCAAGTGTCAAATCATTAAGGATAAAGCAACAAAAAAAAAGAAAGAAATGAAAACCTACATTTGGAAAAGCGCTGTTGTCATGGAGCTGTGTGTGCGGTGCAGAAGCGCTGGGCCTGCTGCAGAGTGAGGAGGCTTTGGAGGCTCCACACTGATGGTGGGCAGGAGGGAGGGAGGGAGGGAGGGCTCGCGTGCCTCTTGGGCCCTCAGGGGCTTGAGCTTCCCCAACATAGGTTTTGATTGGTGCAACAGTTAGTGAAAAGGGTTGAGCTTTCCAGCAGCACGCACTCCTCGTGGCGTTTTGCACGGTGGTACTTTTACCTTTTGCACTCTAAAATGTGAAAGAAAAAAAATGATCAACTGTGGGGTTTTTTTTGTTTTGTTTTTTCAGAGATGTTTTGTCCTTTTTCTTTTTTTTTCCCTTTTTTTTTTATTTTGCTGGCTTCTAATATCGTACTTGACCGCCTTAAACTACTGTTAACAGCCTATTGATGCTCAGAGGGGGAGAACTGGAACTGGCGAGTTTACTGGATGTATTTTATTTCACTTCTGTTTAATGGCAATGAAGCTGTGAAATGGCGTATGAAGCATGTCCATAAAATAGACGAATCTTTAGTTTACTTGAAACTTGGAAACGCCCAGCTTGAAGAAGAACAACGGCAAAATTGAAACCTAGTCTGAAGGAGACTGGAGAAAATAAGGCGAACAATATCTGTCGGAAAAAAAAAAGAGGACAATCGCTTTTTGGAAAAGAAGCAGGTTGACTTCACATGTGTTTGCTTCCCTTTTGAGATTTTTTTGGTATGTTGACATTGTTCTTTTTATGGATTTAGGCATTTAGCTTTGACAATCATAGTATGTTTCATTTTCTCAAGGGAAGTAAATTATGAGGCTGTTTAGTTTTGTACTTTTTGGTGTGCTGTTGGTGAAATTTTTAAATTGTGTGCAAACTGCAATAAATTATAAGTACCTTCATCCCTGAGATGTGCCATTTTTCTCTCTCTCAATGCTGATGAACTTTGCAACTGCCAGAGATAGTCACGATTTGTAGGCTGTCAAGGCAGTGTGTTTTTTGCCTTCAGTTGAATAATCTTATTTACTGTAGATGTTGCGTGGGTGGAAGCATGTTTTCCAGTGCGTGAGGTCTGTGGATTGGGTACTGTCCGGATGTGTGTGTGCGTGTGCGTGTGCATGGCCTGTGTGTATTTGTTGCCTTAATATCTGGCTGGTGCTCCAGCAAAGCCGTGGGTTGGACCTGGGAAAATGTGCAGCAGCTTGACGAAGACTAACCCCTCCCCCTACACCCTCATAGATACGCACGTACACACACACACACACACTCGCACAAATACATACATGCTCAAAGGGTGCTACAAGAGATCCTGAAGTACAGCTTTCCAGCAAAACAAAGCAGGTTTATCTTTTGTCTGGCTGCTCAGCAAACCCGGCCTTACAGATGCTCTTAAGACTGACCACTTTTTAAGTCAGCAAGCGTTGCTCAACAAGCCTTTGCCACAGATGGCCCTGTGCTGTAAGCCTCCCTGTCCCTGTGCCCCCCCCCCCACACACACACACACCCACACCCATACGCCCCACCACCCCCTTCCAATCAGATGAATATTATACTCTGTTTTGAAAGGCTGTGTCTTTAGTCCTCCTCATCCCTGGCTGAGTTTGTTTGCACTGACACTGTTACAAAAACTTGCATTATTCACTTAATTGCATTATTTAAAAAATGCAGCATATAAAGACGCATGCAGTTCTAAATGTTTGACAACTGAAGAAGCAGCACATTTGAATTTCCACAGTTAATTTTTTTGTGAATTTCTCATCTTCTCCCTTTCTCTCTTCGATGAGTGATCATTGTAATAAAGTGGTCATTAGCAGGGTGGGGGGTGGGGGGCACAAGTTAACCATGACAGCCATCATTTACTGTTAAATTTCCATTGGTTTCTACTTATTTCCCAAAAATGCACTTGGTACTGATTGAATCACCATATATCTTCATATCTAATGCTGCACAGGTTTCATCCAGTGATGCTTAAAGTAAAAAAAAAAAACTAATTTTAAAACTCTAAATGATTCATCAGTGTTTCCTCAAATAAAAAAGAAAGATTTGTGTGTCCATTTCATCAATATAAATGTATGCTGCTGAATGCAAATCATTAACATCTGGTAAGTTTGTGTTCATTTGGGACATCTTGTAAGAGAGAGCTCTTACACACATTCTTGCTCTCTCACTCCATCTCTCTCTTTTGCGCGCTATGAATTTAGGTCATTAATTTGTATCTGTCCTTTGTTTACTCAAGGAGCAGGGACAAAAGGGCAGCTGCAGAAACATTTGGCTGTGCCGAAGGGTAGTGGGCTCAACATGTTAAGTGTGGGACCAGCTTGGGCCTGAAGTTCGCAGGAGCTGCGTGCCAGGCTGCTGCACACGGCCACGGCAGGCCCAGACGTTAAACTGAGGTATGACTGACTCTGCTGACACAAATAACCAGTGAACGCCGTAACCCTTTTTTTCTTTCTATTCTCTGCTCACACGTCTTCTAGAAACGCGGAGACGATAAATGGAGACATATGCGTGGTGGCTTTAGTCTTTGACAGTTGATGACACCATGTTATCCAATAAGCGATGCATTACAATGAGTTGCGAGACTGTGCAAGAGGAAGGCCAGCGGCTAACGTTGTAAAGAATTTGAAGGGACTGAAAAGATTGTAAAATACGAAGTGAAAGAAAGAACGAGAAAGAATGAAAAAAAAAAAGTACAAGGGCAGAGCAGATAAAAAGGTAGGGAAGACGTGCGCTTTTCTTTAGAATCTGTTGGGTTTAAAAGGCAGCCTTTGTGGAGAGCCTACCGCGCACAGCCAGAAGGCAAAGCAACAAGCGGCCTGCCACGGCCTCCCAGACAATGCAGTGGTGCTGCTGGGTGGGTGGGGGGGTGGGTGGGCGAGACGGGCGCATTGGGGGAGATTTTTTTTTCTGTGGGGAGGGGCACACCATCCAGCCTGCGTCCCCTAACAAAAGAAGACGCAATCTCCAACTTCAATATCTGTGTGTGTGTGTGTGTGTGTGTGTGTGTGTGTGTGTGTGTGTCTGTGTCTATGTGGTGGGGGGTGTCTGTGAGAGAAACAGGCCAAGGTTCCCCCTCCATCCGTCTGTCACACACAAAAGCACTCGAAGTCTGTGGAACTCTCACAGGCTGAGATAAAACACTGTTCCTTTTGATTTCAGGAGAGCGAAGAGTAGATGTGACAGATGAGTGTCATGCATGTTGATGAGTGCAACACACAAGTAAAATGTACTGACACACACGCATATACATTCCTCTAAGTATGTATTACTAGTTTTAATATTCGCAATTCGGTGGGGCACATGTTCAATAGGCCAGTAGGCCTCTCTGTGCACCAGCTGTTGGTTGTGTTTCTGTCTGGTGCAGATAAGTGGGCATCAGGGCGTGGGATGTTGATATGTGTATGTGTGTGTATGTGTGTGTATGTGTGTGGGGGGGTGGTGGGGGGGGGGGGGGGTCTTGGCAGGATTCAAACAGTGACAAGTCAGCACTTTTCCCTGCTCCGGTGACCTTAACGGGTTCAAGCCTGGACAGTTCATGTGTGTCTGATACTTAATGACATTAAAACCAAAGGAAAAAAGGAATACACTGAATTCATTTGAAGCAAATGTATATATAATTTAGACATGATGGTAATTACATCAACAGAACTAGAAAAGTGAGTAAATTAAAAGACAAGATGCAATATCTTTTAGTGTCAATTTTATTTTGCAATAAAAAAAAACAACATTGTAGTTTAACGGAGTGGCTACACACTTTCTGTATTAGAATGACTTTTGAGTTAAGGGTGGTATGGACTGCTCACAATGCTCCATTTCATTGTATTTATAACTTTATAAACCTGTCAGAGTATAAAAAAGTGTAGGGGTGCTGTTATGGTGTGTTCACGGTCCTGTAACAGTGAGGCCCTGCCCGTTGGTTTCACCTTATCTTTTTTATGTGGAAAGAAAAAGAGCAGTTTGTACCGCTGCTCTGCAAACAGCTGTGTACTCGCTCAATGCACAGCTGGCCAGCCACAGAGTATCACACACCAACCAACTCCCACGAGAGCTGATTACACTGAAAATATACATTCTGTTTAATAAAGTTTGTGGCTCATTGAAGTGATCTGTGAACTTGTATATGAATCGTCATCGCTCACAAGGAAAACTCAGCCCATGTTTACTGTCTCCTGATCACTCGGCTGTTTCATCTTTTTTTTTTTTTTTTTAGCAGAAATGTATGCAAGAGAGATATCAAAAGATACTTATTTAGATATTTATTTAGTTCAAGCATTCTTATTTGTCTAAAAGATAAAAAATAAATCCAAATATGATGTTATTTGTAAAAAACTTGGCTGCCTTAAAAAAAGAGTTCACAAATAACAGATTTAATCAGTCTTATGTTCTATTGTTAGAGTTAAAGTTTGATCAAATCTAAACTTTGTTTACGAAAAGGTTGCATATATGTGTTGGAGGGTACATGGGTTTCTGCCGGGAGTTCTGATTTCCTCCCACGGTCCAAAGATATGCACGTCAGGTGGATTGGAGTTGCTAAATTGCCCCAAGGTGTGACTGCGTGCATGAATGTGGTGTTCTGTTGCTCTGCCCTGTGATGTACTATTTCTTTGCCTTTAGCCCTGTGAGAGTTGGGTTAGGCTTCTGCCTCCTCTGCAGCTCTGGTTAGAATAAGCAGCTCAGAAAATGAATGAATGAACTCTGCTGGTGCTGTTATATTATTCGAACAAGAAAAGTGATCATAAGTATATTCCTGCTCTTTCACAGTCATTGCCAATAATAAATAAACAGAATTACCAAATACACCAACAAGCAGAGAATTTCTGTTGTAGGTCCATGCATTAAATGGTTCTGATATTAAGAATCAGATATGACTGCTTTGTTGGAAGCTGTAAACAATGAGAAAGACATTAATTGTGTCCAGGATGATGAAGTGAGCAGCGGATGCTTTCAGCTCTCTGAATTAAGTTCGAAAACTGTAGAGATCAAATCTTGATGCAGAAAATGCATCGGGAATTTACTAATAATAGCTCATTACAGTATATTAACGATTTACTAATTTCTTTGTGTTGCCAAAAAATTTTTATATTCAGTACAAAAAAAATTATTAAATCGCTTCTGGCTTAATCTTTCTTTCTGGCTATTATTTCCCTCTACACAGTTTATTATTGAATAAAATAACTGTTAGTTTAACAATTTAAAAATAAATTGTTTTACATTAGCACATCTTTATGTGTAATAATGCGTTTTTTTGTCCAACAAAGTGTTGCAAAGAAGTCATTACTGATTATAATAGTAATATAAAACTATTTAAAGTTAAATTTAGTTGGTGGGAAATAATCCATAAGTGAGAAAGCAAATAGGGGCCAAACGGCGCTAATGCAAGGTGGTGTTTATTATTAATATGATGCGAGTTGTTTTGTGAGCCCTGTTGAGTTGAATTGCTCTTCATGTAAGACATCGGGGCGGTTCAAGTGTTCTCCAGCTTCTTCCACTGAGGCCTGAGGTCTGCTTCCTCCCAGTCATTCTCAGCACTGTCCTCTAGAGCCTGATGTCCTGACACAGTCTGACACACACACACACTGCTGCTCCTTTATGAGGACACCCCCAGTGCTCAGTGTGTGTAAGAGTATGTGTGTGGTGTTGCATGTGTCTGTGAGGAGCTGAATGAGTACTGGGAGAATGGTGAGGCCTTGTTCTGTCTGCTGTTCTGTAACACACTGTCTGCTACATCCATCTCCAAGGAGGCCCCACACCTGCCTACCGCAAATGTGTGACTCAGCAGGACCCACACACTCCTCACACACTGCTGGAGCAGGAGAGCAAAGCTCAATACGCCACAGATGCACACTGCAGCCGTGCCAAGCCACAGCTCAAGGATACAGATTTACAGAAATATCTCTCCTGCTAACGTGGGACCAATACATCCTTTATGGCTTTGGAACCGAACCACGTTTTCCTTCATCACACTTGCCGCTTAAAGCGATAGTCCAACAAAAATGTTATTTATGCAATTCTTCCCTCACTGCAAGAATAGTTAATTTGCCAAGTCTTGCTTGGTGTCTGGAGTTAATTTTCTTTAGTTTTGCACTGGAGCGACGAAGCGAACAAGTACTGAAAACCAAAACGTCTAGAAGTGTGTGATGGTCTAGATCATCACACACTTCTCAAAGTAATCTTAGTCTTGTTGATGAGGTGTCTGGCACTGGATGACACAGTATTATCCATACAGATGGACAAAGATGCAAATTAAAATGTTACTAATAAGTTCTTTATCCAACAAGTTAAGTTTTAAAACAGCTTAGGTTGATTTTGAACTGAAGTCTTCCCTTTCAGGGAATTGTTTATGGAGAGTGAAATTAATGCCAGATTTGACCCCAGGCTTAAGTTTAGGTTCTCCAGTTCTTGACATCTACAAAATAAGCAATTTACTATACAGCTTTAAGCATTTAACTTAAGATGTTTCATGTAAGTCACTACATGATCCTCTTTTCATTTGGAGAGACCTATAAACCCAACACTGGATTAACAATTTCATGTAAAAGATATTTTCGTCTCTGGTTGCTTTGGTCACTGTGCATCCCCATAAGGAAATCTTCTAATAATCTCCACAATGTCCTCAGGCCTTTTCTGTCTTGTGGCTTTAAAAGAAAGTAGATTATTTTTATTGACGGAAAGAACCTTCCACTTAAACAGAATTCTGGTTAAATGTTACAAGCTGTCCCAGTCATTTTACATCAAGTGAACAGTTTATTCCCGTTTTATACAATCTCTGATCCTTCCACTGTATTAAACTGTGCATTGAACTTTTGTCCATATCTTTAGATAACAGTATGTCTTGCAGTGTAAAAACACATAAGCAATAGTCTCAAACACTCAAGTATTTGAGACTTTTTAAAGGAACAGTTACATACAATTGCACACCATACATTCTAATGGAAAGAAGCTAGTAGTCATCTGTTAGCCCAGTGTTGTTTGACTAATGCTTATCGGTGAACATTGGCTTTAATTATTAGCAACCTTAGCATTATTGATGAGTGTATTCCATTAACAACTAGGCCCAGTTTTAGACACCCAGCACAATGCTAATGCTATTGTCAGGTTATATAATTTAACTAAAGCTCTTACTTGTTTGCTGCATTGTCCTCAAAACGAAGAATGAGAAGTATGGCTGCATCCCAAATTGCATGCTAAATAGTTAGTAAAAAATAGTACACCCTCATTACAAGTGCATTCAGTAATAAAGTATGTAAAGTACAAAAGTGTGTCATTCGGGACACAGCCTATAACTAAAGAACCACATGTGTTTTGGCAAACTGACTATAGTTAAGGTTTATGACACCAAAAACCACGGCCAGATGATGCTCATGATATATAGACAACATTACCAAGCATCTGACAAAAGCACCTTCTTCTGAACCTTTCTTCTGTTCGATTTCTCCTGCACACCTGGTGCTCTTTTCAATATTAAGACCTACTTGTGGTTGCGGGCGAATGTCTGTGTGAGCAGGAGTGTGATTGTGATCGTGGCCGCATGAAGATGCCAACCTCTCCACTTCCCGCGAGCACCCGGCAGCGCACGCCCCATCTGTCGCCTCCACCAACCTGCAGCAGTGCAGGAGTGGCCCGAGGCCTACTCCCAGGATTAATGTACACGACCTGAACTGGGTTAGAGAGAGAGAGAGTGAGAGAGAGATGTGGGCTCAGTCTGTGGGACCTGGCACAACTAACTCCCCACATTCCCTCTCACAATGCGGCATTATCCACGACCATGCGGGACCCTTGGCAGGAGACGGAAGAGGAGTCCTCAAGCTTCCCAGAGTGGAAGTAAATGTGATAGTGTGGCTTCGTAACTTTGATGCATCCCCTAAAACAAAGAAAGAGAGAAAATAGGAGGCTGCTCAACTCGATTACCTCGATTTGCTCTCCGTTTCCTGCAGTTCTGTCACTTGCTGTGGTGGTTGCTATAAGGGTACATCTCCGGGTGCTAGGCCAAAAGTCTCCATCTGCCTTTCCTTTCCTGAGTGGGAGCATCTGAATATGAAGACTGAATTCATTTTGAACAGGCAGTTTTAGGGTTGCTGTGCTCTAAACACGACTCTACTGCTTCCTGTAAAGGCCTTGTGTAGGATACACCAACAACAAATACCCCATTCAAAATGAACAATTTTAACCTTGATCCCTGGCTGATTCAGTAATTAATCAGTCAAACATAGAGAATTATTTCTTTAATTTGCTATACTGTTACACACAATGAATTACATTCATGTCTGATATACATTTGGCATTGACACGTTTAAGCTCTTGTTTAAATGTACAAAAATGTAAAAGCCGTTTTTTCCTTTCTCGAAATAAGAGTGTTATGTTTAACATACTTAAACATAAATATATTGTTGATCGAAGATTTTGGTCTAAACTTTTAACACAAATGCTCTGTGTTCAGCGACGCGACAGAAAAATGAATATCAAATTTTATCAAGCTTTTGTTACTGCCGCCAATAATTGTGAAGTCTTATGAATGTCAAAAAATTTAGTTGCTCCCATTAAACTAATACATTAGCCATTGAATTACACAAGTGAGGAATTTAAGTGAGGGCCTTCAGTCAAGCCATAGCAGTTTAAGAGGTTAAAGCAGGTCGTAGGTAAAAACATAAACCAGTGTCATAAAATCCACAGCACATATAGGTCACGCGTGTATTCACGATGGATGGATGTAGTATTTGAAGCGAATGCCAGACATGTGGCAGCCCTGCGCCCCACTAGCGCATCTCCCCTGCCCTGCCGGCCTGCTCGAGTCTCTCCAGACAGCACGACCAGTGTGAGCGCCGATGGCCTTTCCACTCCCGCATGAGGCTAACGAGCGCCTGCATCCAGCACACATCTGCACACAGCATTATCATTAGTGCTCCCACATCGGCCAGGACCGCTGACAAAGTGAACAATACCAACAATCACTCCCCTCAGCTGCAACCATATGGGCGCCATACTTAGATTGCAGAGGGAGAGGGAAAAAACAGAAGCAATTGTACTGGCATCTGTTTGGCAGTCCTTAGAAGCAGTGTTTCAAGATGAATTCGCTGTGCAAGGAAAGTTCTCTCTCTCCCTCTTCTTCCTCCCTCTCTCCCTCTCTCCCCCTCTCTCTGTCTCTTTCTTTTCCTCCTCGCTCTCGCCCTCTCCTTTTTGGACAGTCAAAAAGTAATGCAGGTTGCACTCCTGTCGGCTGGCTCTTGCAATTACCCACACCTTAATGTGGCTTCTTAATGGGATGGGAGTGTGTGGGCCCAGATGGCAGAACAAGGTACTTTTCGCAGTGCTCCCTCTGAATCCAGCTGGATTAGCTTCCTCTCCAGGGGCGTCTTTGGAATTTCTTCCTCCTCCACTAGCCTCAGCTCTATCAAATAAACCAAACCACATTCTTAAAAATATAATAAAATACATTTTCACATAAATATTTCTTCTTTTTTGATTGTACAACATAATGAGAGCAAAGGAATCACATGTGGCAGCAGAAGTTGTAAATGGAAGAGGAGGCCGTTTATACATTTTGCTTGCACATGTAGCATCAATGAAAAACAACTAGCTGTATAGTTCTGTGGAAAAAGATCCAGATCATATTAAGGGAGTAGATTTTTAAAAAGTCATTTTAATATGGTTAAACAAAAAAGTCAGTTAAGCAAGTAAGCTGTGTTTAAAAACAGGTAATTTTATGCTGGTAGGTCAAAAGATCAGATTTAAAATTTTAAAAGTTAAAAAGTAAGTCATTTTAAGTGGTGGAGGTAGCTGTAAGTTAACCTCAATCACTTTAGGCAAGAATGCTAAAAACTTTTTGAAAGTCCACTTGAAGTAATAATTAAAAAAATAATTTAAAGTAATATCAGCACATTTGCTTCCCATTCTGTGTGTAGTCAATCAGATACTTCATGAAATTCTACCTCATCCAGACTCATGGTGGCTAAAATTTTGTGTATGTAGATAAAGATGACCTTCCTTTTAGAAACCTATTGTAAGCTAAAGGCAGTGCTTGGAGTTCAGGATGAAAATAACAGCTGTAAGTGGGGGTCAGGTCTTGATGGTGGAAGGTGTGAATGTGCATGCACAGCCTCACACCTTTCAAGCCCTCTGAGTTCAGATGTTTGTGCAGATCGTGTCTCACACTTGGTCACTCTGGTTCGTGCCCTTTTCCTGTAGCTACGCCCAGCCATGCAGCTTCTCCAGCCTTGCCCAAACAGGGCACTACCTCCTGGGCAAATATTTAAAGTCAAAACAGCTAGAGCACCATAAAGCTTGCTGGGTGGTGTGACTACATCTGTCATTTGGGGGAGGTGTGTGGCTAAGTGTGTGTGTTTGTGTGTGTGTGTGTGTATGTATGTGTGTGTGTTTGTTTGAAAGCATGCAGCAGCTGCTGAAACGAGTCTGGACGTTGCTGACGCCAACACCTGTCCATTCTGGAGACATGGAGGAGCAAATGTCCAGGCAGAGCTCCCACTGCTGCTCGGCCATGAGGTGGACGGCTGACTCACTGGACACATGAATCACAGTGTGTGTGTGTGTGTGTGTGTGTGTGTGTGTGTGTGTGTGTGTGTGTGTGTGTGTGTGTGGGGGTGGGGGAG
>JBBJLR010000153.1:10489164-10513284 GCA_037577145.1 Brachypetersius gabonensis
TGTCACTTTAGGCTTCCGACCACGTCCTCTGAGATTCTGGACAGTGCAGAACAGCTTGTATTTTTTAATAATACTTTACACTGTAGCCACATGACTTCATAAATAATATAATGCAGATTTGACAATAACCTTAATATTAAAGAAACAATCCATTATTGGTACCAAATCAATCCTAGGCAAATGTGAAATGGTGCATTTTACACATGACTGGTGTAAGTAAATCATGATTAAACAAGAAGCTGAAGAAATGTCACTTATATTTGAAAGACTCACACAGAGCCCATCCTCAGTACTAAATCGAGCCGCACCGCACACACTCGATAAAGCCGCTGATTCAGGGCCTATTTTAAGGTGGATGCCTCCCTCTGGTGGTAAACATAATATTGTTTTGCCCTTAAACCCATTTCATTCCTTCACGTCAGTGTTTATATTTTTACAACATCCCTAAAAATGACATTATTTTCAGTCTTTTGTCAGATACTTACAATACATGAACAGTCTTTTTGAAACAAAACAGTCTTTTTAATTCAGTTCTTATTAAAAAACTGTTATAATAGCTGCTGTTACATGTCTTACATAACGACTGTCACTTTACGATTACAGTATTTAAAGTGATTAAAGTGATTTCAGAAATGTTATTATAAATTATAATTATAAACTCTGACATAAGGGAACAACACTGTAATACTAATGATAAACTAATATATTTGCAATCAGAGTCTTCAAGTTGGGTTTTATTGTCATCCATCCACATACACAGTAAATGATTGAACAGAATTCTTATAGTCCCAGGTGCAAAATAAACAAGCTCACAACATACAACATGAAGACAAAAAGAAAACAAGACCCTGTAACAAGTATCAGTGCGAGAAACTGCCAAGAGAAATAGATAGGAGATACATATTGAGGTAGAAAGAAAGCAGCAGATGTATACTCAGGTTGTATAGTGCAGTGCAAAGAAACTAAGGTTGTGCAAGAAGCGTACTGTATGTATGTTTAATGTATATGTGCATAAAAGTTCAGTGCAAACCGTTTTACATATATATGAACTGAGCGTAAGGTTGTTTTATTCATGAACTATTCATCAAGAAAAAAAGCCTACAGTTCTTCAACGAATGCAGCAAGAAAGATTATGGACCATAGAACCATCAGTAAATGTACATTAAGGTTTGAATCTGCTGTTTGAAGTAGCTTTGTAAAGTTTGGACTTTATGCTGGTGTTCATGAATCCACTGTGAATGGAGATCAATATGAGACCTTCATGAGGAACAGTGTTCGCATCATTGAGTGCATCTGGTCGTTCAAAATGGCCTCGTATTTCTTTGCTGTCCAAGCAGAGCATTTATCTGACCTAATGACTCCCATGATGTGGCTTTTTACACCATTATGAAGCCATCACCATGTTTAACAGCTGGCACCAGATACCACAGGTTGAAGGAATCCTTTGTAATTCCCTGTCCCCTAATGTAAATGTGGAAAAATGTAGAAAAAGACTCAGGAGTGACTCATCAAAGCATTTAAAGCGTATAATCCTTTTCTTAATGCTCTCCAAGCCAGGCTTTCTGTTGCTTTGAGCTCTGTCCAACTGGGCTGGTTTACTTTGCACATTAACGTCTCTGGTCATATTAAGCAGTATCATTTAAAAGACTAATTTCTTGTTTGTAATCTTAAAATATAGCGCATTTTGTCTGATTCTAATGCTCTAATGTGTCTTCTGATGTTTGATTATGTGTGTGTGTGAGACAAAGGCTAGGGAAAGATATTAAACATTATACTTTGTGTAGTATGCTGCTATAAAGCTATCAATTGAGTCCTTTTTTCCTGTTTTGGCACCCTTGGCCAAATTACTTATTGATGTTCAGAGTGAAAAAAGCAGCAACAGGCCTGTAGAAAGTTCCACTGACAAAAGCTTAACGTCCCTGTAATTACTTCTGTGCTCCACTAAGCACAAATTTGATCTCTGTCATGGCAGCGGAGGGGAAGGACACAGCAGCAGGCAGCATACTTTTCTCCAGAGGGTTTCTTTATTTACAAGTCAAAGTTCAGGCTCACGCATACAAAACACAAAAAAAAGTAAGAAGTCGAAGTGTCCCTTTCCCTCAGAGGACCTTCACTCCGCCACACTCCTAAATCACATGCTAATCCTCAATTTCTCTGAAGGACCTTCACTCCGAGGAGACCCAGATAGCTCACACCAAAACACAGTCCGGGAGCCTCTCAACTCCACTTTGTAGCAAGCACTGCGTAGGAAGCCTCACTCCGTGTGAGACTGCGGCTCGTCTTGTCACTCCTGCAAGGAATACAGACAGAGAGGGAGAGATAGAGAGGGGAGAATACAAAAAGGTCAGTGTCCATGCCACTCGTCACACTGGCACTTCCCGGCACGTTGTTCCTCTCCACATGTCCTGTCTGAGACACCGCCAGATTAGGTTCCTCAGCACATACCTGAGCGAGACTGTCTCTCTGGTTCAAGTTCACAAGCACACAGCAACACAATAGTTTCAAAGGTCCACGTTCATCGGCACACAGAAGCAAGATATAGTTTCTCTTCCAAATCACACAGAAAGGAGCAGAGTGATACTCTTTCTACCTTGAGCTCCAAACACATTCCATCCAGTCTCTTGCTGTTGTTACTGGGGTGACCACGCACTGGCTCTCTGGCTCAGCCAGGCTTTAACCACACACAGCCAATCATCCGACAAAGACACTTACAGCTTTACCTAGACACAATTAGAGACAGGTGGACATGTCAGTAGGTACCCAGCAACCCAAACACTGCAGCTCCTCTACACCTGGGCTGCATCAGCACCTAACAACCACTCACTCCTCTCACACACACACACACACACACACACACACACACACACACACACAAACACACACACACACACACACACACAAATAGCAGCCTCTAGCCCTCACAATCCTGAACATCCGTGAAGATCTATGGGAGCTTAAACATGGAGTGCAAGCAAGACAGTCCATGAATATTAAAAAGAACCATTCTGCAAGAATGAGAGGTTGGAAAATCCAAAAAAACAAGAAAGAATCAAATAGAAAGACCAACTCCTTTTAAAGGAGGCGTTACTAAGTACTTATTTAGTAAGGTGGCGAAACTTCTGCACATGCCACAATTACTGTTTTATTAATTTCTGATCAAGTTAATCAATTATAAAGTATACATTCATGTTTGCAAAAAAAACATTTGATGCAGAGGTTTTCTTCTTTTAGCTTTAAAAACTGATTGGGCCAAGGGTGTCCAAACTTTTGCATACAACTGTAAACATGCGTCTGTTTCTGTCGGTGGGCATTACTATGCAGCCAGTTCTTACTGATGCGTGTCTGTGTTCCACTGCCCTTAGTTTTGACAATATCCATTTGAAACTTTAACTAATTTGGTTGTTTTTGTGACTCAGTTCTATTTCCATTAGAGTTACAATATAAAGGTACTGCCTTGTTAATACATTATCAAAAGTTAAAATACTAGGAGTTATGACTACCAGACAAACCGCAGGCACCAATCAAGTAACTGTTTCAATGTTTTCAGTGTGAAGTCAGACAGGCCACACTGTGGCATAGATATAATGATCAGTGTCACTCAGCTACCACTGTTTCTTCAAAAATGCTCAGCATATGATTATTATATGCTAATTACACCAACTATCATGCAGTACAGAACAAGCTTCATCACAAAAACTGGACGTGCAAGAAAAACTAAACAGATTTGAAATCAACACTACAAAACCCACATAAACTTATCTCTGATGATTTTTGACCTGTGTAATCGCATATCAGTACAGAGTATTTTTCCCTCAATTATTTTTTTAACAGTGAATATTGTTTCGACAGATTGGCTGATCCAATCTGCTGAACTATTCTTTCGTTCTGCCTCTAGGTCTGGATCACCTGTGGATTTTTTTGGAAGCTACAAGGAAGATCCTTTGGTTTGTCAGTTGTCTGGAAGGTATGACTTTGGACTACGTCACACACCTTGGCCAGCCATGTTCTAGAGAATGTAGAAAAGTAAATGTCCAGTTTAACATCTAGGCTATGCTTTATTGCTCATTTTGGCAGGGATTGGTAAGGTTACTGTCCAGTAATCCCCCAGTTTTACGCGGATCAGGAGTTGCGGATACAGTCACACGCAGATTTTTTAAAAGAACCAAACTCATCGTTTTATGCGGAAATCCCCACAATAACATGGAAACTGCAAAGAACCTCTGCCTTTTTTTTTAAGAACCTAACTGTATTACCACCACTGAATACACTGAATAGTTGTCAACCACCATAAAAGGAAGCACCGTGCCTGCTCCATGTCTTGTCCTCATATTATAGTGTTTTAAACCCCGCCCCCACACTTAAATGATCTTAAATCTTAACATTTACATATAAGATCATTTAAGGCAAATCCTCCATGTTGGTGATGGCATATCACAGCACACAGTCCAGCCCCCTACTAAATAACAGCCAATTGTAAATAGGGAGTGTTGCCAATAAGCAGATCTCGCTGTTTGTAAAAGTGCTTCATTAAAATCCCACATTTAGAGTCGCGATTTGTAAAAGTGAAGCATTTAGATTTTGAGCGCAACATTTAGTATTTTTTTTAAAAAACTCAAATTTGTTTAACCGTTTTTACAGACTAAACCATGTTCTCTGTGCAATGTTTCTCCCTTATTATATCACAGTTATGATTTCTGTATTTGTGTGAAGGTATACAAAATTAATCCCGACATTTTTTACTTTTTTTAAAGTATTGTTTTTTGTTTTCTGTTTAAATAAACAGTAAGCGATTATCAGATTTGTATGGTATCGGCTGATATCCAAATTACAATATCGGTATCTGACATAAAAAAGTGTCTAATCTTATTGCTTCAGCGTACCAAGAGATTTTGGATAGTGCCATGCTTCCAACTCCGTGGGCAGTTTTTGGGGAAAAACCTTTCCTATTCCAACATGACTGTGCCCCAGTGCATAGGGCAGGGTCCATAAAGACGTGTTTGGCGTGGAAGAACTTGATTGTCCCACATAGAGTCCTGACCTCAACCCATCCAACACCTTTGGGATGATATCAGTGTCTGACCTCATAAATGTTCTACAGGATGAACGTGCACCAATTTCCACAGAAACACTGGAAAATCTTTTGGAAAGTTTTCAAAGTAGCATGGAAGCTGTTGTAGCTGCAAAGGGGGGGGGGTCAACTCCATGTTAAAGTCCCTGTTGGTGTAATGGTCAGGCAGCCCAATACTTTTGTTCATATACTGTATATATAATATATATGTTAACACATACAAAGACCCACATTTCGTCTCAAGTACGTATTTATTAAGTGTGATGTTATTTTGAAAATGATCTGCATTTTATTTGTTGGTAATTATAATTATATTAAACTCCAGAGTGAAGGAGGTGTTGTATAAATCACAGCAGGAAAACATGCATACCCCAACTGTACCATCTTGAAGAGCCAAGCATATTTAACACCGCTACACAGAGACAATAGCCCAAGAGATTACGGCTCTGCATTCAGTATATACAGACACTGGAGATCCAACAGCAGCATTACAATACAGAGCTCAAGAACAGACGTCATAGAATTTTTGTGCAAACATGCAGTCAGCTGCGCAAAAAAGAGCAGTCCATATCTTAAAGCTCAGCAAAGTGGTTTGTGTCCATTGCCTGGTCGACTAGTCAAATGATCCAAGTAAGAGATATTACAGTGTGTTGGATAGTTTTCAGTCTACAAAAGCAGCCAAGGATCCAGAACAAAAGATATAATATGAAGGCGCACTCTATTAGAAATGTGCCTTGGAGAATAAAGTGGAAAAAAAAACAAGCATTAAAACCCTGGGATATCTTTAATGTCTACGCTGAATTGAGTCCTACCTCCGTTGGGCTGTGTGGACACTGCCAGTGCTGAAGCTGTGTGTCTCAGAAGGGAGCATTAAAACAGCAGGTTCTAAGAGGACTTGAATCATCCCCAGGTATCATTTTATATACATGAATGTGTGCAGACATTTTTATAAAGCAATACACTCTATCATGCAGAGAAGCTCATGTAACTGTTCACATACATACACAAAATTAACCTGGTTCTGACTTTCAAGTTGCACTATGAACCCAAAGTCAGTAGTAACAAGGCACGCTTTCATCATCTGTGTGGGCAGAGAATGTGTGTGTGTGTGTGTGAGAGTGAGAGTGAGAGTGAGAGTGAGAAAGCTACTATATGAGCTATCATTTCTATACTTGTAATGATTTCTTGAGTTTTAAGCATTTGACAAGAGTTTGATTAAAGGGATAATCTATGTTACACCTCCTACATTATTTCTGATCTAGTTACTAATATAAGCAGCAAAAGTGGCAAAAAAAAAAAATCAGTCCCAGTGGTCCAAATGAAGTCCAATGCATTTGCCTGGAAATGGCAGGTGACCACAGAAAACAGTGCTGACATTTTCAGTAACACTTCCCATCACCCTGTATACATACAAAATGCATCTGTAATGTGTTGTACATTTCTAGAAAGTTCTACATCTCTACAATATTATATTTCTCATTTGAAATTAAATATATGGAGTAGACATCATATGCTTATTATAAGATCGTAATAAGTCATAATAAAGCCATATGAACTATAAGGCATTGGCATGTAAAAAGTGATAGTGAAGTGATAGATTTATGTATTTATTAGACATTCCTAGGATGTAAAACTGAGATTTGTTAGATTCATTGGAAGAGTAACCAAGATTACCCAAGTGTGGACACTATTACAAGGACACTATTTATTTAGAAGTATCTTTAACTGGTGTTGCTCAAAACCTTCAATATCCAATGCATTCTTTTGAGGAATACAAAGTTTAATGTATGGACCATGTGACTGAACTAGATATAAAATGTAAAATGTTTTAATATGCTAACTGAGTGGCACTCTCAATGACAGCTGAGCTACATTGTGGCAAAAGTAATAAACGTTCTGTTATACATTTTACAACGCGAATTAATGAAATCCCCATTATGTTCAAAAAGAACCATCCTACATTCTACAGGGTATCATAAATAAAAATACTCAGTCTTATGATTGCCAGAGAAACCTGAGACTAAAACTGAGACAAAAAACCAGAACCGAGTCATATATAATCTCTTAATATTGAACATACATTCAAATTCTGTCTCATGTTGACCTGACACAACTAAATGTCATCATAGAAGTGACTCCGCATATTTGGTCCAGCACAGCCCTCAAACACACGAGTTAAACCTGGCAATAAACAGGTGAGTTAAACAAGGTGTGTTTGTGCAGGTAAATCATCAAACTGCACCGGGTATCAGGCCTCCAGCACCAGGTTTGGACACCCCTGATCTAGAATATGGAAGTTCATACGCTTTTATTGTCAGTAGATGGGCTTCATCAATATTTTGATAGTAAATTTAAGATAGAAGATGGAAAACAGAATAATTTAATTCTCAGGTTCCATCTTAGAAAACATTTATTAATAAAAAACTAAACTCATTTCACACTCACACAAACTAGACTAGCCAAACAGCTTGATTTATATGTAGAAATTTACCTCAAAAATGTTGGTATGAATACAAGTCATATATTTAAGTTTTCCTGTGGAGACAAATGAGAGCTATGCTCATTTAACATTAGGTGAACAAAGAGATCACATCAACAACACGATGTATAATTTACACTGGAAATAGACAGGGAATCATGAAGAAGTTACTATTAAACACATATGAATTACATTCCAATAGTTTAACAATAACTATCAACATATGGACCAAACCATGAAATCTGAAATAAGGTTGAGTGGTAGGTAGATAATAAAAACAAACCTCCTAAGGAAGGTCTTTAAACCTGTTAAAAATGAAACCATTAGCTGTGTGTCCTTGAGAAATTTAATCTATACATAATAGTCATCAAGTTTAATCTAAAAATAGGCAACTACACTGGCCTAGATATAGGAGTGGTACAGGATTACACTGAAAACTTATGCAAAAAAAAGTGTGGATCTACATTCAGGGTCAGAGACATTAAAGGAGTGATTTGCCTAAAAAAAAAAATCCCTTTTCCTCAACTAAACTAAAGAAGCAAACATGGCCAAACAACAGGCTGAACCCTTTGAATACATCAGTTAACAGCACCTGACCAGGCTGAAGATCATATGCACATTAAGATTGAGGTTCTGAGTTTGTTGGAGCTCTAAAAGCTAACTGAAAACGGATTGTAGTCAATGCACAAAAAACAAAAGACAGAAGATCAATAAGAACAGGTGAAGGTCCATTTTCAGCAAGCAATACATGGAAATGACCACTGGGTGCTAGTGGTGGAAGAGCCTCTTCTCTAAAGGCCAGAAGACTTTCCACGATGATGTCTTACACTAACCTCCAATAAAAGGGTATGAGACAGGTCTTGTCTACAGGATCACATGATAGAGGACCTGTTGTTTTTCTTTCTGCCAGCAGGAATCTACAGTAAGTGAACAGGTGAGAAGCAGGAGAGATCATTCCTTTTCTCAGCAAGTCCCTCGATAAACCCAGCACATGGCAGAACCGGAGGGTTCACCCAGTGTGGGCCGTTCCCCTAAAACAGCTGGATCATAGACTCTCGCGACTTCCCAACACCGATCCATTTCACTAGAAAAGAGGAGGAAATGATTACAAAATAGCTTTAGATATGATCTGAAAACACTACAAGCCAATTTTGTTGACATTTGAGGAGACTGAATTTAGTCTTGGATTTAACTGCAATGCCAATATTTCACTGCTAAAATCCCCTTTTTTCAATTATAATCTAGGTCTATATAATCTGAATCACAGTTCCAAATCTATAATCTCAGCCACAGATGCTTTGCCCATCCAGCAAACATGGCTAGGCTGATTTTTAATGCACTCTATGTTGGCCACAACTGTCAGAATTCAGTCAGTTGCACTGCAGTGTGTATGTGTTTCTGTTCACACTAAATTCTAGCTGATCACAATCAACAACCCATTCCTTGCTCTTTATATTTTAACCACACATAGCAGACAGTTACATGACAAATGTTAAGTGGACAGTTCCTGGCCTTGTTAAGCAATGAAAACTAATGCAACAGTCAAAAGATTGTGTTGTGACACAGTGGCAGTTAACTCACAGTCATCATTCTGTTTTCTACTGTAACCAGAGTGAACCAGAGTCTCTTACCAGGCACCCCTAAGTGCTCCTCAATGAAATGAACATATTTCTGTGCATTTTCTGGAAGCTCCTCAAAGGTCCTAGCAGCCGAGGTGTCACTGTTCCAGCCAGGCAAAGTCTCATACTGGACCTCAACCCTGTGCAACACCTCCTGATTTGCTGAAAAAAATAAATGTCTCTTTAAAGGTCTCTAGGCATCACATAGTGTAAAAATATTATTATTACTACAAATTATCTACACACCACAATGTACATTTACCCTGCGCTACTGCTTGTTTATTTGCTCCATTTACCATGTAGCTGCGCTGTGTAGTCCTTACAATTTGTACAATTACAGACTTTGCTCCATCGACTGTGGGTGGTGGATCATACACAGTAGTGACACTGACATGATAATGGTATGTTAGTGGGAGTATGTGTGTGAGGAGACTGTGAACCACTGTCCACCTATTGTTTAACCTATTGGCCCGGCAAAGTTTGTGTTTGTTATATTCTAGTCATCATTGGTCAGTTTCTTGCCAAAGGACCCAGATGACTGGATATTTTTGGTAAGATGACTATTCTTAGCTCAACAGGGACACTGAGGTGTATAAAAACTCCAGCAGCTCTGCAGTGTGTGGTGCAGTGTGTGCAGAGCACACTCATACAAAGACGCCTCTACCAGCACTCAAACACCACCTGTTCACTAGAGTAAAAGGGCTAATAAATGATCACAAAACCTAATATGTTATTGCACACTACAATGTGGACAATAAATGTAGATACAAGGTAGGTGTATCTAATGAAGTGCACCAAAACCCAGATTTATTATAAACCTGTTCATTAGAACTATTTATGTACAATTAATTTATTTTTGTGCAATTCATTTCTTCTTCCTCTCCTTAAAAACGTGAAATGCTGTGAGAGTATAAATGTGATCGCTTGTGAGAATGTAATTTGAATATAATTTTCTCAGGCACCTAAACCTTTGCATAGTACTATATAAAAAAAAATGACCAGTTCTGGAGAGCCGATGTCCAGCACAGGTCGGTGAATTCCCTGCACAAACACACTTGGTTCAATTCACCTGTTAAGTGCCAGGTTTCGTTGTTAAGAAATGTGTTTAAGAAAACTGTGCTGTACATGCCCTCCGTTACCTGATTTGTGCACCGCTGTCCTAAAACATGCAATTCTGTACAAGAGAAAACTATTTAAAACGGAATATGGTGCTCACCGGGGAAATGTGGTATGCACTCGTTGTCCACCTTGTACGCCACACCAACTTTGATCTCAGGGAGCACATCCAAGATGTCCAATTTAGTTAGAGCTATGCTGAAAAGCATAAATATACTCATTACTACAAGGCATTTAATACATTACTGCTACTGAGTTACACTTATTCTGTAACACACTGCACAGTTTTACATCACATGTACAACTGTCTATTTTACTCAATATCATATTTTTTTTTAAATCTTGTATTCTTTTATTTTGTATGTTTGCACCAACCACCAAAGCAAGTTCCTTGTATGTGTGAACATACATGGCAATAAACCCCTATTCTATTCCATCTAAATAACAGGAACAGTAAAATTAAACCTCTGGTTGCATGATTTGCCATCCAGTCACATGTTAAGCCTACATTTATGAAGGGCTCATAAATTTGAGAACAATATTAATAGATAAATATGAAATACAGACAAACCTAGTTATGTAAAGAGTCTAATAAAAGGTGTAATAAGTGATCCAAATAAAATAAAACACTAAAATGATTACACATTATTGCACTGTTTAATGATTACACGTAACAAATTTAATTATACTGTGTTTACACTTTTTAAACACACTGTATAATTACTGTGCAGGCAGTGAGATTTGGACTTACGCTGTAAAGCCATTTATCATATGGGCATATTTGACGAGCACCAGATCCAGCCAACCACATCTTCTCTTGCGGCCTGTGGTCACGCCCACCTCCTTCCCTCTTGTTTGCAGCAGTTCTCCAGTTTCCTTAAAAGGAAATGATTACTATTGAATTTGTATTAATTTATGAGTACTAAAATAGCTGCTGGATAATTCAGTGGGTTTACTTGTGATATACATACATTATAAATATGGCAGTAGCGGTTGCCAACACTTAAAAGTACTTAAAAATGTAATAAGGTTTCTTGTCTGAAAAACTTGGGCTGATCATACCCAGTAAAAGACTGGTTACTGTACAGTAGCAGACAGGAAGGCACGCGCACGCACCCACCTTTCAAAGCTATATTTGTGATGCTCTGAAGTACAGACACAAGGGCCACAAGGGCAAGACACCTGTAACCCTTTTGTCAGATAGTTCCGCTTTGTCTGACTTCTGATTAAATTTTTACCCCTCATTCCTACAGTACTGGCTGTAACGTGTTCGGAAGTATCTAAATGCAAGGAATTGAAGCACACGGTTACTGTGAGATGTCTGACCAAGTGACACACAAAAAGGAGATCCTTACATTATTTTGCTCGGAGGGGAAGGCACCGATGCCCACTCGAGTGGTATAGGCTTTCACAACGCCATAAACGTCTCCCACATTCTGAGGTGGCATGCCCAGACCTGTACACACGCCACCCACTGTACAGTTGGAGGAGGTTACGAATGGATACGTTCCTGAAATGACAGAATCATGTCAGGGCTGGGAGTCTGCTGGGCAGAAGAGGTGAAAAGACCACATTCTGTAATTACACCAATCAATGCACTACAGTGTTTCTCTTTTTAATGTGCAAACTTCACTATTTTACCAGCACCTCAAATATACATACACATAATATTGCAGACATGAAAGCTGGTATCTCTGAAATGGCAACTTTACAGAAGAAGTTGTAAGTGAAAGTTGGGCATGCCTGGTCAAATAATGCATTTTGTTATGCACTTCTATTTTTTTAAGGGAAGATACAACCACTTAGTCATGGAATAAAATGAAATGTAACAAATTCCACTCATTTAAAAGGCACAAATGTTTTTGATGAGCAGTTTTTTTCCCCCAAGAGATTTTTCTCCCAAATTTGCATTTCTTAATGACATTTCAAACTGAAAAATGACAAGCAGGAGTGTTTCGATGTTATAGCTTCAGTTATCTAAAATCAGATATCTTTAGTTTCAGATCCTTGTTCAGTTGCTATAAATGAGCCTAAGGAGTTTGGAACTGTCTACACCTGTCTACATCAAGGCTCCTAAACCTTACAGAAACAGAACACTTGTTTGGCACATGCCATATTTTATTTTTTATTTTTCCCTGTATATAATTTAAGATACTTGGGTGACTGGTAAAGTTAAAGAAGTTAAAAAAATGTGCATAATTAAGGTTGTTCCACACAGACTTTCATTTTTCACAACAAAGCATGTCATTTGACCAGGGACGCTTGAACTCAAGTTGTTTTAAAAAACAGTTTTGTTATTCAGGTTACAGGCCTTTCAAAGCTAAGACATTAAATTCACCAGAGCTTTGCAACGTTAAATGCACCTAGCAACCAAAAACTATACATGCTTGCTCATTAACAATGCCCAGAGCGTGGCCCTATACTTCATTATTCATAGCATAGCAACCTGTGTTGTGTGGTTAAACATACAAATTAACAAATAACAAAAGGCAAACAGGGTGAAGGTGACCAGTAATCAAGACAAACATGCACAGTGACAGCACAGTAACAGGTTCCACTGCCTGGGAGATCGTGTGCGTGTGTATGTGTATGTGCTTGTTTGAATCTCTAGGTGCATCAGCCACATCTACACTTTGGTTTCTGCTTAACTCACCAGCTAAATTGGGATGACTTCCCAGCAAGCAGCTTTCAAAAGGGCATCGGTTGGTTAGTATACTGTAGGCTTTTTTTATTTGCACTTGGTCAGGAATGGACCGTATTGTTTTCCTTCACATCGCACAGCTGTAGTATCAGTCCAGGTGACTCACCAAAGTCAATGTCCAGGAGTGCAGCATTGGCACCTTCCACCAGAATCTTTTGAGGAGGCCCATGCAGAGCCTCGTACATAAAGAACACTCCATCTCTCACCATAGGCTTTATTCTGTCCACGTATGCCTGACAGAAACACATTACTCTCAGACAAGGAGAATACTTGTACATAACCAACACAACACAAACCCCCAAATTGTTTTACCTATTGTTTACAATTGTACGGTTATTTCATTTGAACCATCTTTTATTTTCCCCTGACTCCTACTGATCGTTCTGTCTCAAGCAATTAATTAACAATGAATGAAATTATTAATTATTGAAATTATTATCCATAATCACTATTATGTTTTAGGTCACACATTTTTCTTTTATTTCACACTCCATACATCAATAGTGTAATCCTACTCAACCCTATGAAGTAATGGTACCTTCACTGCATGAATGCAAAAAAAGGTTGGGAAGAGGTTCATACATGAAAAGGCTGGCTAAACTAACTTTCCTGACACACAAAAGAATGGTATGATGCAATTGTGTGTATATATTCTCTGTTGCAATCACATTAGACTTGAATGCATTAGTAAATCTACACAGAATCAGAATGTTGTGTTCAATCTCTGAGAATCTTGTGTTCAGTTAAGTACTTGTGAAACAACAAGCTGGGGCTTTATGGTACAGGTTATATCTATGTACCAACACTCAAATACCACTTTACGCTTATATACCTTGAATATTTAGAAAGCAATGAGTGAAATAGTTATGTGCCTCTTTCACACTTTATTGCTGAAGTGTTTTTGCGCTACTAAACCAGTAATGCAGGCAGTATAATAATGTTATTAAGGTCTGGAAAATGCTTAGGCAGAAATTTCACACTCTGACTCTAGAGTGGCAAAGCTGAGATGAAACCCCTTGATTAAGTTAAGATAAGAGGGCAACTTACCTCAAGTTTCATCAGCTCTCCATCAATATCTATCTCTAATGAGGGGTACATAGACTTGTACTGCAGTGCTAGGTTTTTATACCTGTAAAGGACAGCAGCAAAGACAACAAATATTAACTGAAGGAATAATATAGCATTTGATATCAGAACATGATGTTTGGCTTGACGTATTGGAGACATAAGTTGGTTTAAAGCAACATTCATTTTGGTATTGCTAACATAAGTGTTGAAAACCAAACACCTGAATGAACAACTGATCTAAAAAAGCAGACAAAAGTGAAGACATGGCTAATTTATATCCAACTTAGTACAATGCTTGGTAAGTCTTGCATTATAGTTCAAAAGCTGGTTTGTAAGTAACTTAATGCAACGTCAAAAAGAGTCACATTCTGTCATTCTACTGTAGTTTTAACAGCTACAATGATGGTTCTGAATAGATCTTTGCACTATTTAAATAGTGTTCAGTTGGGACACACCCTCACCTCTCTGAGAACTGCTGAAAATCAGACAGAAGGTCACATATCCTTAGGCCACTCCTGGCAGCTTTGGCTGAATAAACTGGGCCAATGCCCTTTTTCGTTGTTCCTAAACTGAAAAGAAAGTAAGAGGTAAGGTTAACAGTCACTGAAGTCAAATACAAACTCTAGGATTTGTAACCAGACAGCTATGATTAACAAACATAAAGAGGCCATTTCTGTTAGTAGCCAGCTCATCCAGTAAGTGGTTATTCCAGACTGGAAGGTGATATAAGGAATGGGTATCCTAAAGTTATGTCATATTTTTTAGAGCTTTAAAACACAGTTTAAATAGAATTTAACACTAAGCATGCAGTAAAACATGAAATATACAAACACTGTACAATCATTCATATTGATGAGTTTATTCTGGCTAAGTTGAACACACCAGATAACAATAGTTTGTAAGCATTACTGCTGTCAAATATATTTATGCATTTATTCTGAAATAAATAGATGCACAGTTAAATAAAATGATTACTGTCTGCATCTCAGAATCTAAGACCATGTCCATTCTGATTTAAGTGTGCGTGTGTTCTTGAGAAACAGTGTTTACATTTTGCCAGCTTGTTGCTGCCTCTCCTGCTCCTGAACTCCATCCACGGCTTGATGAAAATCAAACACTGCAAACAGAAAAGCTGACAATAACGCTGGGCAATGCTGTGCAAAAATCTCTGCAGTCTGAACACAATATGCTCACAGAGGTTACTGTAACACCTAATCACTTCAGAGCCATTCATGATCTTATCAAAAAGGTCAATATTAAACTTAGTTACATACATACTGTTGCAGTCATATTTCTGAAATGGTAACGTTACAGAAGAGGAAAGCCGAAAATGCAAAAAAAAAAAAAAAAGGTTTTGACTGTTTCAGACAATATTAAATCAAGGTAAATTTAACTCAAAATGTACCAATAATGATAGCAAAGCAAGTGTTTGTTTGTGGGCAACAGGCAAAAAGTGAAAAGCATTTCAAAAACGGAACTGAATGATTAACGCAATCGTTATTTTTAAATGAGTGAAGACCACTAACTTAAAACTGCACAAATGACTAAAAAGCAAAAGCAAATAAAATGGCTCATCGGATCATTTGTACTCTACTGGGAGAATCCTTCTTCAACAAAAGAAGAGAAAAAACAAGAGAAGCCTTAGGGTGTCTTGCTTCCTGCAGATAAGCCGGCCTGACTGTCTTATGAGCGTCACATAGCACATTTAAAACAGAACAGTGTCTGCATTATGTCTTCTCTTTGGAAACAAAAAAAGAGCCAACCTACCAATGTGGGCACGGTCAGAGATGACCAGCCTCTTCTCCCAGCCCTCCAAACCTGTAAGGAAATACGGTCACACTTTTCTAAACTTATTCAAACACACACAGGCATGTCTAGGGGCAAAAGGAGATGCGTGTCTGTCGAAGAAACGCTCAAACACACCTTTTCCTTTCCGTACGTTCTTCTCAGCCTCCTCAAAAAGGCCAGGGAGGTGGATGACTACTCCATTACCTGTGGTAAGAGACAAAAAGAGACCCTGTCTGAGTGCCTTATTGCTCGTCAGTCTGGAGCACAGCATAACAGAAAGCATGGCTAAGCACTAGGGCAGCACAATATGTTGTTTGTTAATCATAATCGCAATATTAGCCTTTGCGATACGGACCTGCCAGAAGGCCCTTTGGCCAGAGACAGTTTTTGATATTTGGAGATGTGACTGGTCAAGCTGCTCACAGCACACCGAGTGGTCATGTGGGTGTTTAGAAGTATCAAAGTATTTATGAAATCCCAAAAACTTTTATTCTTACACTATTGCAAAGCACACTGCAATCACATTACTGCAATACTAGCATGTTGTCCAGATGTTCTTCACACACACTGACGTCCCCTGGAGAGAAACTGTACCACAAAGCACAGTGCAGAATGTTGTTTATACAGGGGTTTTGGCTTAGCAGGAAGTCCTGTGGAATATGTTTACATTCGTACTCTCTCATGGATCTTCTGCTCAAATTAGAATGGCTACGTGCTTTCAGGAGTCACAATACACTTCTTCATGCATTAGTGTGATATAAAGGTATGTGCTTTACTGTGCATGGCTTTATTATCTCTTCTCAGCTGCAGGACTTGCAAGCACATGCATTGGAGAGCCATTAGCTAAATAAGATCCCTGCAGATAAACGTCACACAGGAGGCTGGGGAGTCTGAGTGTGTGGCTTTGTTCCAGCTGTTAACACGCTTTCCAGTGCAGTACTAAAAAGCTCGGTGTGGAACAGACACAAACTGTGTGGGCTCTGTACAAATTGGGTGGAGTACCTTTGGATTTATAAGGTGTAGGGTAGTCCTGAATATTTGACATTCTTGCGTATTTATTTGTTATGTTGGAATTCCACTCAATATTCATAATATAGGGTCCTAGAGTCCTATAACTAATTTTAAAATACAAAAAAAAACACTTTTTCTGAGGCTTGCTGCAACACATAAAACATAAAATAAAACTAAAGAGGACATTTTCGTGTCCAAACTTTTTTACAAACTACTAATGCATGAATAAGATAGAGGAGGGTTGTAAGGTGAGAAGATTGTTGGGAAAGCACAAGGAAGGGGAGTGATCTTTCTTTATTTGTAATCACAAAGGCTGCAGGCCAGGCAGGTCAATATATGGGCACATGTGTGTCCTAAATGCCTTCATATATAGTTCAGAAAACATGAAAACTCCTTTCTGAAAGGATTTCTCCTTTCTGGAGAGTTCCTTAACATGCCAGCTTGCATTAATATAACCTGGGGTTATTTCTGCAGTTCTGGGACATGTCTGTAAAAGTTACCATCATGATTGATTTAGATGGGGCCGAAGTCCAAGCTTAGTACTACTACAGAAATAAGAATGCATGACATTTTAATGATGAGACTTGCATTTTAGAAATATTCTATTGTGTTTTAAATACTCACCAATAAAGGCAGTGACCTTGGGGTTGATAATGCCACTAGGTAAAAGGTGAAAGTCGTACTCTACAGAGTCAACCACAACAGTGTGTCCTGCGTTGTTGCCTCCCTGCAGAGACGGAATCAATAAAACACATTAATACAGATGTTAAGCAGACAGCATTAGTAAAATAAGTGAATCAGTGACCCAGGAAACTGCACATTGTGGTGCCTTGACAGAGACATTTTGCTTTACCTAACTTCGTTCAGTACGCCATTTTGAACAATCTGCGTCTGCAATGTCCAAATCGTATAAGAATACTGCACTTAAATACTGAACTCAAAGCTCCAGTACCTCAGGTACCTCCTACTGTGGACTGTTTAATGCTGTTAGTGTGAACTGGGAGAAGGACTGACACGGCACTGCAGTATGTAGAAATACTGACCGTTTGCTTTTAAACTCCTACAACAAAACAAAACAACCCATTTCCAATCCCTGAAAACATCTGATTTTATGGAACCCAAACACCTTCAAATAAATGCATACCGCCATTACAATGAATTGTCATGGTATCAAGCTATAACAGATACATAGATAGATCCTATCTGTTAAAGATAAATGGAAGCTGTGGATAGAGCTGAACCTGTAAAAAGCCAGGGTGGTGTTTGGTTCCTGGTTTGATGTTGACACTTTCTTGTTAAAACAATTTCACACTCATTGGTTTTGGTACACACACACAAACACACACACATTATATATTCTATACATAAAATACATATACATATAGACTGATTTTTGAATGAGACAATACCAGGCAGTAAAAAGGATATTAGAAAACAATCATTACTTGCTTTTGGTATATTTAAAATTTTAAAAGGAGAAAAGAAAGACAACAAAACTTGACAAAGTTCAGGAGTATGACAAGAAAATAAGTTAAAATAAACAGACAAAAAAGTTAACCTTTCTTGTTTTCATTAGGATCTGTGCTACTCATTTGCATGTGTTGTAAAAGACATATTGTGAGCTTTAGGCAATATATTTTATGATATTTGGTCATTTTATTTGTGAAATGGAAAGCAGGCTATACTGACCTGGTAGTTAAGGCTAAAAATGAAATGGTGCAAAGGTTTATAAGCTACTGGCACTGGAGCAGAAAGAGACATTTGCATGTTGCATCATTCTGAGTTATATAAATAGATAAACACCTTGCTGGTGAGAAACTGCTGTCTAGTATTAAGTGTTTGTGTCTAGCCTGGCTTTTTTTTTTTTTTAGTATAAATCACATACAAAGGCATTACTGTTGCTCCAATGTGACCACATACAGGCGGCCCCTGGGACATTCCCACTAAATCATCTGATTACTCAGATTATATTGTATTTTCCAGCCCTTCTTGGATGAGCCAATTGTCCACTCTCTGCCAACATAAAACAAATTAGTTAGACAAGCAAAGTCTGACCCTTGTCCTACGTTATATGTATACAGTATGTGAGCACGGTAAACATAGATTAGATTATGTCCACGTACTTGGCATGCAAACGGTCCTCATGCGTGGATATCAAGTGTTGTTGTGCGTCAGTTTTCAATATGGCTTCCGTCAGCACTGACCTCGCACAAGATCTGAGAGGGGTTCTCACTGAGCACACCCAATAAATCAGTCCATATTTGTGCTTTTCCTTTACCCAGCAAGGAGAGAAGCCAAGCTATTCCTGGCCAAGTCCAATGAGATGCCTCTCCTTTTTAGCTGCATTTACGATGTGCTCGTCCCCATAGGACCCACAAGAGCCATATGGGACGTTTAACATTACCAGTGCAGTCTTGTGTTACATGACCACTTTTTACTGAATAGGATTGAACACACTGGATTGTCTAAAGTGTGTCTCCAGCTCTAGAATTTACATTATGATAGAAAGACTCGCATGTAACTACAGAACTTAAAGTACTTAAAAGTAACAAATAACAGGCCCGTCACGATCATGAGCAATTATTTGCTCATTGTATACCTCTGTTAAAGAAACATTTTACCCTCTAAAGGTGTTGTTGCCCCACGGTTCCAACCACACAGTCAGGTCACGATTCAGTTCGATTCAGGCTCACAGTTTGATACACTCACAAGTAACAAGTAAGACTGAATCAATTGATCTACATTCTCTCAATATTTAAAACAAAACCTGAATGAAGAAGAAGGATGGCCGTATTCAGCTGTGGCAGTCCATTTCTGTCGTTTGTTTTATGAATGCCAGTCAATCATTTCATTGACTGAAGGAGAAATGATGCTGCTGTTAATGCCCAGGAATGACATAAAACTTGAATAGACGTTTTAAACAGTTCTCAGTAATGGCATGAGACATTTTTTGTTGCTTCCGTTCACAGACTGTCACCATATCGGACAACTTCCATTTTCCAAACCTGACAGGCTAAAAGTAGTTAGCTGTGACTGATCCACAGCAGCATGTTTGCTAGAGGAGAGAAGGTCCGCACTGTAGTGGGATAAGTGGCAGGCTTGCCAACTTATCACCTACAGTGATAGAGACACAGCAAAGTCTTACCGCAAGCTGCTGGAAGGGCACACTGTCAGAGACACTGATCTGAATCAACACTCTTAACTTTTTATGAGCATAGTGGTCTAGCTATGGCACAGCCAATCTATGATTAAGTATAATTGCGATACGCATCAACAGAAGCATGGTCTGGCCAGTTATTTTGTAGGTTAACATACGCATAAAACACAAAGACTAATAACTAAAAATAATAAAACAATCAGGAATGGAATACCTCTTCTGTTGGGTGAACGGGAAACAAAAAAAACCCCAAAAAAAACATGTATTACAATAGAACAACTAGCCTTTTTGCACCCAGTTATGTTTTCTTTGTGAATCTGCAAAGACTATCTTTGTATGTCTTTGACAAAATTTGTATGTTACAATGGTATGTTTACTGTACGCTTATACATAGTCCTAAATTAAGATAATGTGCTTTTGACAATGGCTTGGAAAAATCCCCACTCACTGCCAATAAATGTATGTCATATAATGAAAAATTGGATGCGGTTGAGAGATATTTTAGCAGTATTTTAACAGAAACAATATAGGTGACAGCTGACTTCTACTAGCTCCAGCACTGCGTAATAAGGTAGAATTTTTTTTCTTGCTTTGATCTGTTACTTTAAAGGATAGTAAATCTATCAGTAAGAATATATACATTTAACATAACATTATGTTTAAATATAATACATTCAATAGAACATTAAAACCACTGGCCTGTGAAGTAAAGTATATTGATAATCATGGTTACAATGGCGCCTTTCAAGAGGTGGGGCATATATTAGTCAACAAACTGAGGTGTTGGAAGTGTACGGATCTGAGCAACTTTGACAAGGGCCAGATTGGGGTGGCTAACAACTGGGTTGAGGCCCCTCCAAACGGCTGGTCTTGTGGGGTGTTCCTGGTATGCAATAGTTAGTGGTGCAAGAAGGACAGTCTCTATGTGTGACAGGGTTACGGGGACCCACTGATGTACATGAGGAGCACAGGGTAGCCCGTCTGGTCCGATCCCAAATAAAAGCTACTGTAACAAACAGTAGGCTATGCCCGAATGTGTGTGTGTGTGTGTGTATGTATGTATGTATTTATATACAGTCATATACACAGTGTATATATATATACACACAAAACGCACACACTTTTGTATACATATATACACACACACTCATTTTTGTAACCTCAGTGGCATTTCAAACTCACCAGACAAACAGAAACTAAAGAAACAGCAAGGCGTGACTAAAACAAGAGGACACCAGAAACACAGGTCTAACACAAACCACAAACACCAGGGACACTTGTTTTGAGGTTTAAGAAGTCTGACTGCTTAAGCATCTAAACAAAGGACGGAATTAGAAAATGTTTTTAGGACTATTTTAAACACCATATAAATACATAATTCAATGAATGAATGAGTGAATTAACTGAAAGCTTATATTGTAAAACAGGAAACATGACCAGATCACTAGTATATTCACTAGACATTAAGGTCAACATGTTTCCATTAACAATTATTTTATACTATTTTGAATCACATATTTATAATAAACCTAAGGGAAATCCAACAATTTTAATGGCTGTAAATGGAACCTCAAAGTTAGTATAGGAAATATTTTTAAATGTGTTAATCGAGTCAGTCACACTAAACATGTAAGGCTGTGGTCTAAAACCTAACATTTTAAATAAACCCATGTAGAGTTCCCACTACTGTATCATTATCAGTATTAAACATACAGCTCAGAGCATACATGTAGGTTAACTGAACAGTCTACACAGCCAGTAAAATGGCTACAATTTGAAAAAAAAAAGCCATTGAACTGCATTATCCGTACACATGTTATTTACTAATAGATATGTTTTAATTAGTTGAAAGTGCCACCGCATACCGCAATCGACAAAATCATTACTGAAGATCCCAATACGGGAAAAACAATTTACACACAACATACTAGCACAGCTCTTCAGCCTCACTTTGCCTTTACTCTATGCGAGCCTGTGCAATAGCGTAACTATCAGTCAGAGTACTTGAGCACCATTTGTTGTGGCCAGGAATAGATCCTAAAAGGCTGCTGATGCAGCCCGTTGTATAAAAAGCAGAACAACGTCTGTAATCTCTCACACATCAGTTAAGCTGCACATTTTTAATAAAGTCATGGTCTTGGCTAAAGAAGTGAGAAGAACTGTTGGGTCCAGTATGAACCCCAAACCAGTGCCAGGAATAGTAACAAAAGGCAAGTCAACCTAATTCAACCAGCCTTATCCTGCAACCAGTCAGCACCAGTGTGTAAACAGCTTGGCACACAGCAAAGTACACACTGAAACAAATGTGTGTTAAAACTGTGTTACCCACTGAACTGTGGAATACTTACTCATTGCACAGTTTGTGTTCTGTGTCCCCCAGCACAGACCACAAAAAAAACACTCCAGCTCTAAAGCAGCTGAGCTAAATATAATTTCACTACATCTGTATCAGACCCTGCTCAACAGTGACAACACTGTGGTGACTGCAATAGGCAAATATCTGTCACTTCCTGGAAAGCAGACTTTACTGCTGGTTTAGTCACCTTTTGTCACAGTAATTTCTGAAAGGACAAAAGCGTGACAGGAATTACCATTATTCCATTCACACATGCAGCATCAGAAGCCACTGATATGATCATGTAGACTCATCTAGTTGTACCTTCAGTGACTTTTTAATCTTCTCACGTTTACACATCACTGCTGACACTTTTAACATCCCAGATGACCAAAATGTTCATTGGAAAGCTTCTCTTGCTTTTTTATACCTTCACAGCAAGAAAGAAAATGACATCCACACATTCCATGGCTGTACCATTTAGCCTTACACAGATTACCCAGTAATACTGTTCAACACGACTGCCATTTCAGACTTAGTCCAGGGATTCAGACTTATTAACACATCATCGTGAATACTGGAATAAAGCATGTGTTGAATGTAAAGCACTGATCTAGCCATTCCTTTGGAGAAAAAGCGCCCCGCCACCCCCTATGTTTTATTATTGTTAATCTTTCCTGTTTACAAGCAGTGCCAATTGAATGAGACACAATAATCTAGACACTGCACCTATAAGCTACAGTTTGCACGTATCTCTGAGGTTTTATGGTTCCGTTATGACCCACAGGTTTTGCACAAGCACATTTGGGACATTTTAACCGGGAGAATTAACATACAAGCAAGGAAGTAGGCCAAGAGGCCATGAGAGCAGGTCCCCCGTGGGGGAGACTACAAAGTTGACTGTGAACTGCAGGGACTGGTCCACGCTCAGTCCATTCACACAGCCAGCTCAGCTAGCATGGGTCATTTCACATGAAGACGAACGAGAAACTGAGATTTTGCCACAAGGTCTGGCTAGCGGGACTGTTTGTACTACACTACACGATTCCAAGCCCTCAAGGTGACTTTAAACCGCAAGGCTGCATACAGTCCTCCCAGACCAGAACCAGGTGACATTAGCGAGCTACCACATAGCACCATTAGCCCCAATGCTAATAACTATCACCAAAAAACGTGTTCGTCTCGCGCAGCCCAGGAAGCGCTGAGCCCGTAGAGAGATTACCAACTACAGAGTCACACGTTCACCCAGACACTGGGCTGCAGGCAACCGTCTCGACGCCTTGTCCGTGCTTTACAAGTCTCTGTTGTGATTAAGGTACCAGGAACCGGGAACAGAAGACTGAAAAAAAGCCAGGTTTCAGAGACAACCTCGATGCCTCAGCAAAAGAGGGACGGAAACGTGGATACCTGACATCTGCAGACCATATCTGCGTCTTGGGCCAGCAGGTCCACCACTTTTCCTTTGCCCTCATCGCCCCACTGCGCTCCGAGCACCACCGTCACCTTGTTACCCACGTCAGCGCTCCGGATTTGCGACATGCCGGCGACTCCCCGCTGCTCTGCTGCTCTCGGCGCTGCTGTTCCGGCCACGGCCGCCGCTGAGCCTCCTTACCGGGTGAGGAGAGAGGAGGCTGGGCACGGGGCTCAGGACACGCCCCTCACGCTTTCTACCGTGGAGACGCGGGGAGTCTGCAGCCAAGCTTGTGTGTGTGTGTGTGTGTGTGTGTGTGTGTGTGTGTGTGTGAGAGAGAGAGAGAGAGAGAGAGAGAGAGAGAGAG
>JBBJLR010000153.1:10513384-10538661 GCA_037577145.1 Brachypetersius gabonensis
ACACACACACACACACACACACACACACACACACACACACACACACACACACACACACACACACACACACAATGGATAGCTGGACTTCCTGAGTAAAAAAAGAGCTAAAGTTGGTAATTTGTGGTACACTCTCAACCATCTCAGAAGTCAGGTACTGAACCAAAGCATTAAAAGAGCGAGCCATTTGACCTCTAACCTTTACTGTAAAAGTTGTAGAAAAGTGTAATTTTTATCCATGCATGAATTCAAAAACATTCCGAATTTTCTGTAGAAAGGAGTAATGAACAGCTTTAAAGCCAATTAAGCGTCAAACAATTCTTACAAGTTACAGTAGACTAAATCTGGCTGGGTTCAGAAGTGTAATGAGGTCTTCTGCACAGATATATACATCAACAAGAACCCTTTATAAAGGAATGTTACTGCGGTGTCCGCTCTGCTTATAACTCCACTGTAGCAAGGCCAATCCTTTGGTCTGTGAAGAAGGATGTGTTTAATAAGATTTGAGGTAATTGAGGGCAAGTGGATAAGTGTCTCATTTCACAGTCCCTTACAAGAAGCTTTGACAGACTCACTAGCCTTTCGCTGTGAGCTCTTCCTCTGCACTTCTCTGAGAAAAAGATTTCATACAGCTTCGTTAGTTCCTTTTAACTCAGCGGATTGTGGTGTCTGCATTGTTGAGATGAGACTGCAGTAGAAAGGGAGATCAGTTGAACGTTGTTAAGATGATGTATTGAGCTGCATCTCTCTTCTGAGTACACCTTTTGTAGGACGTTTCCTTTGAATGCGAAAGAGGACCAGCTGAGTTGGAAGGCAAGTCTGAGCTTGTGGAAGCCATAAGTGTGTTGGGTCATTTAGAATAAACAGATCTGGTCTTACTCATGTTACAGTAGACTGGTGTGTTCTGCAATGCAGATGATTCATAGTAAGCATCCTGGTTTCACGATAAAAGAATGTACAGCCGGTTTCTTTTGTCTATAGACCTTCATTCAATTGTATTAACACTGTACAGTCTGCTCCATAATTATTGACACCCTTGGTAATGATAGCTTAAAATGTGTTTGTGGTTACCTACCTCATTATCACTCTGAAATATGAGGTGAAACAAATGTCTCTCTTTATATTTGTTCCACACAAATGTCTGTATTTATATTATTTGTATAGTGTGCTCTTTAATTTATACTGTTGCTTAGCTTTTATTATATTGTTTTTGCTGCTGTTGACTAGAAGTTTTATCGTGTCTTAATGTGTTAGTTTGGTAGTTTAATTTGGTCTAAGAAAATGAATAAAAAATCAGAACACAATTCTTCACTGAAGCATAAACATGAGGTAATACAGAGAACAAATTCCTTACTTATTTGGCATGGAGCAGATTCAATAATGCACAAATTAAATAAGACAGTAGTGTGTTGACTGCCATAAATCAGAGAATAGTTGTAGAAAACGAAGACATGCCTGAAAATGCCAATATCTATCAAACTCGTTGCTGTTATGTTGGCAAATGCACTAAATGGATGGGTGCCAATAAACATGACAGTGGTGTTAAATATATATAGTTTGAAAGTATTTTTGAATTGACTTCATTCATAAATGTTTATATTTTCAAGTTGTGTGCTAATTGTCCACAAACATTTTTTGTTTTAGTTTTTTACTAATCTTTACAAGGGTGTCAGTAATCATGGAGCTGACAGTTTTACACACATTACATTCATAAAAAGCTTTTCTTTTGTGCAAAGTATTACAGACTGGAAAACATCAAAAGTATAGCAACAATACCAATGAGCTGTTATTTAATATATATAAGTAGAAGAAGAGACAGAATGAAGAAGCAGTGTTCACTTGCCTGCAAGTATCTATAGGCTTTTTTTTTTTCTTTAATAGAGACCTTTATGAGACAGCTGCTGTATTTGGGTGTTCGGTGTTTTTCGCAGACAGTGTGTACCCAACTTACTTTTTTTTCCCCCCATCTTCACAAATCCTTTGGCCAAGGCTGGATGGGTTTTTTTTTTCCACTTCAAAAGAATGAAACTTATTGCTGTGAGAAAAGTAGACTGTACTGTTTTATCATGGTTTGGTTGTTGCGCTGCTACCTCGTTGTCTGAAAATGCTTCAAATACACAGAACCAAAATGATGTCAACAGAAAGCTGTTTAGAAATCTGAAGTCTGCAATAATTACAGTATGTTCCAAAATGCTTGATGCAGAAACATTACAACATGGTACAAAATGTACAGTGGTCAGCGGTGCCAATCTACTGCAATCAACTGTGCATGACATAAAATACAACAGTTGAGAGTACCCTGCATTAAAGAGTAAGACCATATTGAATCAGGAAGTAATGTATGTTGTGCAACTAAGATATGTAGTGCAAGTGGAGTGTGTTCCACTTCTGATGCTGAGTTCCACATAACAGCTTTGTTTTTGTTTTTTTTTTATTGTTTACTATGAGTGCTCTTACATCAGATGAAAGATGCAGCACATGGCACTGTATTTTTTTTATGTGAGCGAGGACAAATTATGCTTATAACAAGCCTTTCTAAAATGTCAATTCTGTTCCCAGTGTCATATTTTGCATAATGCTCAACAATGAGAGGTCTTGTCCTGAGTTTATCTTTTCCAGCTCATAAAAAAAATATCAAAGACTACTTTTGAAAATATTATTTTGTGACCATTGATATCCCTTTAGAAAGCTGAACATAGCCTCTAAACAGATATTAGAAGTGGACGATTTGTTGTTTGAATGAGGACATATTATTTTAATAAGCACATTAATTTCAATGGGGAAAGATAATGCACCATTAATTCCACCCACCTACCGCGGTCCACATATGGAAATTAAGCTAGAAAACAGCCTGTTTTTGAAATTCTTATTTGATGTATTTATTTTGTGACGTCAAAAAAACCCCGAATTATTTTACATATACATACGTATTCAGACCACAGCAGCTCCAGTTCACCTTGAAGTCAAGAGCAGTGTCTCAGCACAGACTGCTTTTAAATGATCATAGTACAGGGCAGTCCGTCAGAACAGAGACTATCTAAAAGACAGTAATTGAAACAATCTGCTGAAGTCTAAGGATTAAAAGACGGTCAGTCATGGCAACCCGATGTTCTGTAGCACATGTTTTGGTGGTGGAATAAGGTTTATACAGGGAGGCCTCCAGATGTTTGTGTACAGAATCAAACCCGAGGGAAGCGGCCTAAACTCTCACCCGTCCATGACCCACTCCTTATGGTTTCTTACTAAATTGTCCAAATGCCACGGCAAAATAGGTCAACTGTCGCTGCCCATATCTTCTGAATGGCTGCTTATTAAGGCCAGAGATCCTCACAATGGACAGAATTTCCAAAGCAGTTCACTTCAAGCAGTTTAATCTCTGAAGTCAGGCCTGCAGGTGAACCATGTCTTTTCAAAACATATCAGACTTGCTCTCTGAAAGTGTTTCCTTTGTGGTTGCAGCAGCATTTTGTTTCTTTGTGATCATAAAGTAGGAAAGTTAAGCAGTGCTGTTCAGTGTCTTGATCATCCAATGAATGCTCGCTTTGAATGTCAATATCAATGTCTTGTGCAACTAAGCATTTTGTATTACAGAGAGTGTTTATTTCTACAATTGAATACATATTTATTCTCATTGTTTTCACCTTTATAGCCAGTTGGAGCATATGGAATTTTAGTTTTTGTCCAAAACATATATTTTCTATTAAAGACAATAATGATTGGAACTGTATTAATTGTAATTAATTAATTGGGGCAGCTGGTAGGAAGCTCACCCTGACATCAGAAGGTTGTGGGTTCGAATCCCTGGCAGTCCACTAGCACTGAGTTACCCTTGAGCAAGGAAGCCTCCCCACACTGCACCCCAGGTGCCCCTCGTTGGTGGCAGCCCCCTGCTTCAACGGGTGAATCGGTTAAGTGCAGAGAAAGAATTTCCTTTCACTGCTGTGCTGTGGTGTGTTCATGCGTGACTATATTGGGCCACATTACTTTACGTTACTTTACAAATGACTTAAGTCTACTTATTAGGAATGTGTTTTTGTTCTTTCTAGTACTGGATCAATGAGTTCACTACCTCTCTGGGAATTGGGGTCTTTCACTCAGGGATTGAGATTTATGGCAGAGGTGAGATGCACAAGCAATTTTTTGCTCACACTTGTTGACCTTGTTTGCATGTTGCAGATCTGTAAGAATTATTCATGGCTTTCTCTCTTTTCTTGCAGAATTTGCTTATGGAGGACATCCATATCCATTTTCAGGTATATTTGAGATAACACCTGGTGATGCCACAGAGCTTGGGGAGACGTTTAAATTCAAGTGAGTTTTGGAACACATTACCATAGAAACTTTTAAGATAAAGGGAATATCAGGGACTGTTTTCTCACACTGTATTTCTTTCCCTTCTTACAGAGAAGCTATTGTTCTGGGGAGCACAGACTTCACAGAAGAGGATGTGGAGCGAATCATAGAGGAATTGGGAAAGGAGTACAAGGGGAATGCATACCACCTCATGCACAAGAATTGCAATCACTTTTCCACAGCACTGTCAGAAGTAAGCTGAATTGAATTTTACTATGATTCAGTTCAATTACTTTGATGCTACGTTTTCGGATAGTATTATAATCTGGTGTAACTTCTGATAATCCCTAATTGACACCTTAATGATGCATCACAATACAGTGGATACAGATAACAATCACCCTCTTCAAAACTTCATATTTTCATTTTACACTTTGCAGCCTGAAATGAAAACACACACAAACATTTTTCCAGCTGTATTTACTCAATGCAGTTTGTAACATCCAAATGAATGACATTATGGCAATAGTTAAGTTCTTTTTGGATCCACCATTTGCTTTAATTGCAGACTTAAGCCTGTTGGGATACTCTACTAATCTCGCATATCAAGACTGCAATATTTTCCCACTCAAACTGGATGGGTGACTGTTGGTGGACTGTACTCTTGAAGTCATTCCACAGATTTTCAATAGGGTTTACATCTGGACACTGAACAGGCAATGCAAGAACATTCACTATTTTCACCTTCAGCCACTGTGTGGCCAATTTTGCTGTGTGGTTTGGGTCGCTGTCATGTTGAAGGGTGAACCTTCTTCCCATTGGCAGCTTTCTGGCAGCAGGCAGCAGGTTTTCCTAAAACATTTGATGATATTTTGCTCCATTCATTTTTACTTCTGTCCTGAAAAGTACCCCACACAGAAATTGCTACCACCTCTGTGATTTAAGTGGGATGTATTTTAGATAGTGAGCTGTATTGGCTTTCTGCCACAATTGAATCCAAATAATTCAATTTGACCATAACACCTTTTTTCACTTGGCATCAGAACCTGTTTTGGCAAAACTTAATTGATGCTTAATATGGTCTTCTAACTCATCTGGCCATAGTTTATCCCTGAAATCTTTTACCAATCCCTCGCCACCCAAATTTGATTGTTTCTGGAATGCTCTGGGAATAGCTGTTTTTATGCTGAACTAATCAAAACAATTACAGTTGATCACAATTGGAAGCCAATTAGCCTGGTATGCATTAGAAAAGGCAGTTAGTTACACCTGATTTAAGTATTTTTGTATGTGTGTGTGGGGCGGGGGCGGGGGGGATCCTTTATCAATCTCAGTGATTTTTTTTTTTCTTAGCTGCAGCTATCATTTCTTTCACTTGGTTGTTATTTATTACGTTGAGTAAAACACAGCTACTTGTTTTGAAAGAGGGTGGTTCTTCTCCATACCTACTGTTCTATGCATTTTTCACCTTTAATACATACAAATACATACCATGTTTGGCAAAGACTGTTACTGGAAATAAACAGGAATCTAATTTTTGCATCTCTGCTGTTTTTGGCAGATCCTATGTGGTCGTGAGATCCCGCGCTGGGTGAATAGACTGGCCTACTTCAGCTCCTGCGTGCCGTTTCTACAGAGCTGCCTGCCTAAGGAGTGGCTAACACCAGCTGCGCTGCAGTCTAGTGTTAGTCAGGAGCTGCAGGGAGAGCTAGAAGAAGCAGAGGACGCTGCCGCCTCAGCCTCCACGCCTTCCTGTGCTGTGGCGCCTGCTCCCATTCCCAGGCCCACCCGACACCAGCCGCGCCGATAGACCCTGCTGCCTTGACTGACAGGCCTCAGAGACTGGCCCAATGCTGCCAATAGAGCCCACCCCTTCCAGTAACAAATCTGCAATTCACCAGCAGTGTGGATAAGCCCTGTCCTATTGGTTACAGGCCTTACTTAATTGTTTTGTTTTATTATTATTATTATTTTGTTATGGGCCCAGTGAACTATCAGGCTGCTTTACAGAAACAAAAACACACATGGTGTTTTTAGTCAGTGTTTAAAACATTTTTTTTCTGACATTTGATGTTTTGTTTTGAAAACTCAGGACAGAAAGACACTTTTTACAATATTCAGTTGACTCACCTTGAGTTTTTTTCTTTTATTAATTTTGCTGTAATGCTTTTTGAAACGCTGGATTTTCTTATAAGCCTTTCTTTCTTCCACCCCTGAAGAAAGGGCCCCAGTGTCTTGTTTTTTAGGGGGAGCTTTTGTTTACAGCATTGTTTCCGACCACATATGGGTGTTCTTATTACAGAAAAGCTGCCACCTGGGCCAAATTACCCCACTTTTGTAAAGATACACATCTCATGTCTACCCACCTTGGTGATTGTGCCTAAAGATTCTTACTGTTACTTGCTCAGAGAGCTCTGCACTCTTTCTCTACGGTTTACCTGTCAGTCTGCTTTGAGTAGCAGACTTCTTTCAGTACCCTGAAAAAACCTACTTCAGATGTTTTACACCTTTTAGGTTTTTAGAGCCTTCTATGTATTGAAGAAACTGTTTGTATTCCATTTTATGACTATTAAAGACAATGACAACTTTTCTGTTATGAAAAACACATTTTTTGTGCTATTCTGTATATGAAACACTCAGGAATGCTATATTACAAATAAGGTTTGATGTTTCAGAACTAAAGCTTGTTAATCCAATGCTGAAATTACAGGTCTTCTCTAGATTGGCTGTTAATACAGAGGGAGGAGAAAAGTCTTGTATTAAGGGAAACATTTAAAGATGCTCTAAATGATCTGGTATGGTCTCATGAATTGAGTCCTTGCCATGATCCCACTGCTGCTGCTTCTTCTTGTGCTTCAGAGTCTAGTTACAGTCTCGGAAACTGTTACCACAGTTGGCGTTTCGTCCTCTGGTTTGAGTTTCTTCTTGCAGGAGAACGCTTTTTTGATGTCTTTGAGTCTCGTCAGGAAAAATGAGAGGATTGAGTCCACAAAAGGGGCAAGATTCAAGAGGGCGTTTACGACCACACCCAAGTACTGAGTGTAGCATTTGAGTGACAAGGCATTGAGCAGCGTGTTTAAAACAAAGGGGAGATAGAGGATGCTGTAGTTGAAGAAGAGCATGGCCTGCATGCCCAGGATCCTTTTCCTCTCAGAAATGTGCATTGACAGCTTACAACACCACAAGGCTCTGAAGGTATCCACTAAGAAGAACAGCAGGATTGCGAACGGCAGCAGAAGAATGATGGAGAAAAAGAGCATGTAGCCGTTGAGAGCCAGCAGGAGAATGGCAATAGGGGCCGCCCATAAGGCTAAAGAAACTATGGCTGACTGTTTGACTTTCGTGCAACAAGTTGTGTACTGTGAACAAGCCACCAACAGGTACCGCTCCTGTGCGAGACACACCATGAACACGATGTTGGTAATGACACCAAAGTAAAATACCAAGGAGGAGATGTCAGCCAGCGTGGAGGCTTGCATTACGGTGTCTATGGGCTTATTCGGCTGTCCGAAGATGCTGAAAATGTCAGAGGCAAGCAAACTGATGAGGTAGACGGGTGCAGCTTTGCCATTGCTCACTTGTTGACTCATAAGGTAAATCGAGACGCAGACTCCAGGCAGTCCAAGAGCAAAAGAGACCCACCTCATAATCTGAGCGGTATTATTACTGAGAGCGGTAGCGTTGTCTTTTCCATTGCACAAAGTAAGGTTTTGAATTAAATTTGCAAGTATATCCATGTCCCATTAGAAACAGAGAAGTCTGTTAATTTAACCATCAAATGTGCTATTTGCAGAAATATCCAGGAGCTCTTGCGCTTACTTCCAAGCCAGTCCGACTTGTAGCAGGAGAGAATTTACAGAATCCATGAAGAAGCAGGTGTTTTTAGGCTCCATAGCAGTAGCACCTCTGGCACAGGAAAAGTTGCTTAGAGGCTCTTTTTCCTTCGCTGGGCTGCTGAAGGATCTTGCTGACCTTCTCATCAGGAAACAGGAAAGTGCGAACATTTGTTTGTTCAAAATAATATTTTGGTTTCTGTGGTAAAGAGCTCCAATTGGCTCATTCATTGCCGTATTTGAATAATGGTCATTGTACAATAAGTATGCAAATACTAAAAGCCAGTATGTGGCTTCGCTAGGGTTCCTGAGCAGTGACGATGGAAATGTTCGCTTAAACTCTCCTAGTTCACTCTAAAACAATCCCACATAAATGATGACATATCAAATGATCCACTTGGACATGTTTCATTTCTAGCACAATTTATTGGATCTGCATCATTCAGATGTAATACGCCCAACACATTCATCATTGTAAGCAACAATATGCACTTTACACAATAAATAGGTTAATAACTTACACAATAGTCAGTAGCAAAGCGAACCACTGATTAAGACCACTTGAATAATGACCTTTTATCCAATACTGTATATTTTGCCCTCTCCCAACTGCCCCTTCTCTTTCCATGATCATCACTGGCCTTACAGTCACACTGAACATCCCCCTTATGTTTGATCATCTGGATCATACACTAAGGTGCTTGGTTAACTTTTACATGAAAGGGTCGGTTCAAAAAAGTATCTTTACTGAGGGGAAACTCCACTCACACAGCACAGTGAGCCACATGAAGCAGTTCTGGATTTAAATTGTATGTTTTTGTAACATAGCACAAAATCTTGCTTTTAGTCTAAATGTATGAACGTCTCAGTTTCATTTATCAAAGAATGCGTGAAACCCATTTCATATCTACCACCAGCCTATGTTGAGTACTGAAGATGCACATATTAACTAACCAGATATATATCAGATTTCTAAGTAACAGCTTTAATATGAATCTTAAGGTATGATTTTCATCCTGCTCATTCTGGCTATTCCCAGCACCATTCAGTAGTTATGATCTTCATAAAAAGGACAGAGAGAGTCCTTCTCAACTAATGACAGGCAGAATAACAATCTAGTTTGGGAAATCTGCCCATTTAACCAAACTCTTAAAGCTCTTTAAAAGCTTCAAACTGCAGGCATTTCTTTATTCATGCCACACCTTTTATGCATTGTGTGTCTCGTGTATCAGGTTTTGTTTCAAAACGATGATAATCATTCTCAGGTGCAGCCAGATGAGTAATTTCCCTTGAGGTCATTATGAATCATTTCTGGAATATCTTAAATTACATAGTAATGATCATGATCATGAGAACACAGTGTCTTCTTTTGACCATTTAGTTTTATGAAATGAAACTCATTTTAAACAATTAAAATTTAAATACAGCCCTAATTGCTTTGTTTGCTTGCAATCATTCACACGAAGATTAAAATATCATAAATGAGTGGGTTTGCATTTAACACAGTAAACCTTATTTCAACGGCTGTGTAGATGCAAAGCCTCAGCCGTGAGACTGAGACCCAGATTTTGTTTCATGCTTGTCCTATAGACGGCAACATCGAGATGCATGTAGTGTAGGCAGGCCAGGTTTGACTGGAAATAATGGCAGGGCTTGATCTGGTTTTTAGGTCTGAACCAAGCGATGCACTCGCTGGAGCTGCGTCTGCGACAGCACGAGCCTGTGAATCTGCTCCTGCCCCCGAGAGCACGGCATCATCACTCGACCAACCAAAACCGCATCCTCCACCTTCTCCTCTTTAGCCTGTGAGTGGTGGAGAAATTCTGGATTGGAGATAGAGAGGAAACCCGCAATGCTGGAGTCTTGAGAGAACTATATCAGTGTCTTACCTTCACAAAGGATGAGCAGGGAAAAGTGGCAAAGTCAGACAAGACCTGAGCACCAGGCCGCTGAGACACCACATGCTCAGCTACCTCATCCTAAAGGAGAGGGCAAATCTCATTAATTAACAGGAGTTATAATTAGCAGTTAAAATAGCCTTAATATAAGTCTTCATATGTATCAAGTATAAATATTCACTTGCATTCTAGCACATATCTGCTAATGTTACAACATTGTTTAATTCACTTTTAGGAACAGTACTAAGCCTTAGCTAGAGGTGTGTAAAGCCTCCTAATGCTGTACTGTGGCGAAGTGAAGCTGTGTTCTCTATAGTGACGGAGCTCCATCGATCCATCAATCTTTACAAGCAGAAGTAACGGGGGCTTGCTGGCTGATTAGTATGGGATAAATTACCGTTGTCATTTCTCCAAATTTTTACAGAAAGCCCAGATTGAAAAAGCAACTTCAGATACGGCAAAACGCAGAAAAGAATTCAGGCTGTAATAAAAATGATTTCTGGTCAGACTTGCAGAAAGCTTGCGGTTTTGTACTAAATCCATGTAAAATCACAGATCTCACCAGGAATCAATTAGAATACAACACCTGCCCAGCAATAATCCAGTGCATATTAGGCTTCTGACTGAGCTATTCACAGCTTTCTGATGCCCTGAATAAGGATTTACCTTTAGTCTATCCAGAGTGTCACTAAGAGACTGTAGCCGTGCAGTCTGTTCCAAGAGCTGGGCACTAGGAGTCACTATAAACATAAACAGGAGCACAATACATTAAATGAATTATACAGATGAATTTTCATATGTGTGGCCGTATGTTATCACACGTTATCATCACTAACCTGGAGATTTTCCAGTAATGTCCACCACTTTGACATTGGCACTCATTTGTAACAGCGTTTCCAGTAGTTGGTCCGTTTTTCGGTAGAGGGCGCTAGACAGAACTTCTGGTCTACAGCCCTCTCTCCAGCCCAGCTTAGACACGTTCAGCGGAGGCAGAGCGGCTAACTGAGCACGCATCTTTTCTGCCTGCAGACAAGAGTATTTTTAAAGAAGGAATGGAGATTACAGAAGGAATGAAATATTTACAGTGCTGCTTTAACCCATAGCTATTAACATGGGAAACATTAGGCTTTGAAAAAAATAACGGATTCTTCAGTAGCAGTGCACATCATGTACTGACGCTCCTTACTGGATGCTTTTTAGGTGTGTGGCATAGTAGCGGTCACATGGCAAAGACTACTGATAAAATAATTTATTCCATATACCAGAACTGAGAAACTGTCTAGATGTTGTCACTGTCCTCAGGAGGTCACAAGTTTGATCCCAACTGACGCTCTGTGTGTTGTAGACGAACTGCTTAAAGCCCTACACACACGCGATTATCTGCAACCTGAAGACCAGCAGCGCAAGTTCTAAACTTCGGTTGTAAAAGCTAACAGCTGGAGCTGGACCTATATGGATTTTGAGATCACTCTCTGTATGTCTTTTTTTTTCTATTTTTTCTCCGTACTACAGTGAGATGATGACAGTGTGTTTTAATGCTGTGAAAAAGAACTGTCATGAAAATAAATGAAAAGCTATATATCAAATAAAATATATAAAATAAAATATTTTGCCATTATATGTGCCCCCTAAAACACACTGGCCCTACCTTGGCCCCCTGGTAATTTTGGTCTAGAACTGCTACTGTGTTTGGGAGAGATTATTAATACGAGATGAAAATGAGAAATCTATAGACTTAACAAACTGGTCAGGAAAGTTGGCTCAGTGGTGGGTGAGGAACTAGACGACATTGAAACTGTGGCTGAAAGGAGAACATTGTCTAGACTTCAGTCCATTTTCGACAATTCTGATCACGCACTCCACAGTGTGATGGCAAAACTGAGAAGTACTTTGAGCCACAGACTCACCAGCTTAAAGTGCTCCACTGAACGCCACAGGAAATCCTTCCTTCCCACCACCATAAGACACACATTCACACAATAACCTGTGCAATAGAGTGTTGCTTCTTTCATATTTTCTTACCGGGTTAATTAACTATCATTATGTGCATGACTATGTGCCTCATCATGTGACGTTTTCTAAATGTGGGTGGAATCGTTTAATTATGTGCTGCATCTTATTTGCACTAGATTTTGTGCTTCTGATGTGGGAGTGATGACGGTATTTCCAAAAGTGATGATAATGTCAGGCCATGGGGATGCATGCCTTCAGATGTACAAGGAGCTCTGTTTTGTTGGGATTTAGCTTCAGGTGATGATCTGTCATCCAGGAGGAAATGTCATTCAGACATGCAGAGATCCAGGTCGAGATCTGAGTCATCAGGAGGGAAGGATAGGATGACCTGAGTGTCGTCAGCATAACAGTGGTGCGGGAAACCATGTGAAGATATAATATCACAAATAGAGCGAGTAGATAAGAGAAAGAGATGAGGGTCAAGAACTGAGCCCTGAGGAACACCAGTGGTAAGTCATCATGGGGCAGACATTGAACCTTTCTATGACACTTGGTAACTGCGTCCCTCAAGGCATGACACAATCCATTGCCACGCAGAACCAGTGATTCGTTTGATGAGTGAAGTTTGAAGGATCTGATGGCTAGCTGTATCAAAAGCTGCAGAAAGATCAAGAAGAATTAGAACTGAGGACAGTTTAGCTGTTTTGGCTGTATGAAGCTCTGGAGTAACAACTAGAAGTGCAGTTTCTGTTGAATGTGCTGCTTTGATTCTAGATTGGTTCAGGTCATGAAGTCCGTTTTGAAATAAAAATAGGTTGAGTTGGTTATATATAGCGCACTCCAGAACTCTGGAGGGTAAGCCTGCACTACAAGCCGCTTGTTGAGGAGATCCAGCTGTGTACCACATAAACTACAGTACTGGTCAAATACTGTTCTTGACCAGTACTGTACTTACCCTTGATGTAGCCATTGTCATTTGCACTATACACTGTCTTGTCCTGTCTCGTTTAGGGGTATTGTTGCTCTTGTTCTGTCCTGTTTTGCACATTTTTACTATGTACTGTGTATATTGGTAGAAATGACAATAAAATCTACTTGACACAGCAGAAACATATGTTCACCCTTACAGCTTGGTTATATTGTGTGATGGGGAGGCCTAGCTAGTAGCCTAGTAGGCCTGTGACCAGTTTGTAGGCTACCTCACATCAGCTGAGTTAAAACCACCTGTGAAACTGGATTTCATATCACAATGTGGGCTGTAGAGATGATAATCAAGATGCATAAAGAACACATTTTTAATTGCATCTTGGCACCTTGAATTGATATTGAACTTCTGCTAACTCTGTGACAAGGCCTGTGCTTAACCAGTGCCTTAAATGAGATGAATATATTTGTGTATGAGTGCATGAATGTGTGAGTGAGAATGGGACCTTGAGGATGTTGTTTTCATTCTTCAGACGCTTTATGCTGAGTCGCTGAGCTTCAATTTGTTGAGTCAGCAGCGGGGAATCTATCATCTGCACACCTCCTGCAGCACACACTCCTACAGCTCCTATGCAGAATCCAAATTACACACATATTTATAATGCCATTATCATATTAAAGAAAACCTTTTCTGCCCAAAAAAAGTTTTTTAGAGATACAGTGACAGTAAAGAGAGATACATGTCATGCAACTGGCAGCTTAGGACTATTTGTAAGGAGCCAATGTTAAAAAAGTAAGATGATCTAAATGTCGTCCAAGCAGATAATCAGGTCTGTATTTGACATGTATAGAAAGGTATAATTATCCCATGCACTACATAAAAGTCCGGCAGAGACATGGAGTATCAGTAGATCATCAAATGGATGAATTCACAACAATTTACCTTTCTGCTCCTCTGAATGGGTAACAAAGAGAAACGAAGAGACACATTAGATTTCAATAAAGGAAAATGGAATAAAAAAGGGTAATCAGTAAAGCTGGCAAAGCCATAACAATCCTTCTACCTTAAAGGAATAAATCTAAGCAGATAATATTACATCTTTAAATGAATAAAACAATTAAATGATTAATTGTTTCATTCATTATTGACTTAGAGTTACACTACATGTCCAAAAGTTTGTAGACACCTACTAATGTGAACTAATAATGAGTTTTTATTCGCCTCTCCTTTGCTGCATTAAGAGTCTGTGGTCTTCTTAGAAGCCTTTAGTTGTCTGTTCTCATTACTCCCCAAACAGTCCGTGTTTTGGCTCCATCTTTATGCACTGTGAACACTCGGTCTTGCTCACCAGTTGTAATGCCCCCAGTCACAATGGATGCAATGCCAGAGGCAGGACTTCCTCTCAGCCCTTCCATGGTCATCTTTGATTGGCTATTAATTCGCTGCCTCAGCTCCGTCTTCTCTGCCTCAAGTTGATCTATGTCAGCTTGCAAGGCATCCATGGTTTCTTCAAATTCCCTGCCACACACACGGACACATTTGTTTCAACTAAGTTTGCGAGTATGAAGCATTCTATCATTAATCACAAATTAAGCGAATTAATTAAGTGAAATTCACTGTATTTTCTATAGACATTGTACTGGGTAGCCTTTTTTTCAGTCAGTGCATTCTAATCTTCTGATGGTGCAATTCCACTCTCTTACTTCTCTTTCTTCTTCAGGAGTGCCTGGGTCTCATTCAGAACAGTTTGGATTTTCTCCACTCGTTCGTCCGCATCCTTCGACGCACTGTCCAGCTTCTTCTCCAGCAGACTCAGCCGCACATTGGCCTCACTTAGCTCCTCACCCTGTAGTGACGTTTAGAAAAACTACTGGAGAATTTGGGTTCAAGGGCGTAAAAACTTTATTCAGTTGATTTAGAAATAATTAAGTAGTTGATTATACATGCTGACTACTGTGTTGAACTATATTCTATGAAATCATAATATTGTCATGTCCCTCTCCAGGCACATAAGGCAGGCATACTTGCACAACTCAAAGTCTACGTGAATCATACGTTATTTTCAGGAAATACAAAACAAAAGCGATGTGAGAACCAGGTTAAAAAACTAGACTTTCTCAAAAACTAAAGGAGACAGGAGAAACCAAACAAGGTGAATATGATGAAGGATGGTTGATCAACAGGTGAAACAATAAAACAGTCCCTTAAATACAAAAAGTAAAACCCCAAAACCCAATCACAAAATAGAAACACTAACAAAATGCAGCCAAAACTCATAAAACACACATTATTCTTCATAATAAAAGTTCCCCAAAATAAACCTCAAAACCAGAAACGAACAGCCTCTAGTGGCCCCCTACCATTAAAGTCCCTAGCCCTGACAAATGTAATTAATGCTGGGCAACAATTACAATTTTTAATCTCGATTAATCACATGATTTTCTGCGATTAATTTCTATTAATTGCATTGTTAGAAGCGAAGGTAAATAATGAATTCAAAAATAGTGTAATGCCTACCCTAACCCTAACACTAACTTTTTTTTTAAGTATTGCTATATGAACAAAAGTGCAATAACATTTGGTTTGCAAACACTTTAAACAAATAAGGATCTTTTTAATAGCAGTGTTCCCTTTAACACGGTTACACATTTGCAGTTCAAATATCTCAACCTAAACATTAAATGAAATCAAATCAAATATAAAACCAAAACTAGTTGTCACTGCAGGACATTCATGTTTTATCTAGTTTGTTATAGAAAAAACAAGTTCCCCTCAGACTCTAGAGCATTGGGGGTGGAACCATTGTAGCAGCTGCAAAGGGCACCAACTCCATATGAAAGTCTATCTACAATGATAATCGTCAGCGTTAAAAAAATAATGTGTTAATGTGATAATAATGCGTTAACATGACCAGCCCTAAATATAATACAGTAAACCTTCACTTATCAGGGAGCTACGTACCAGGAGCATCCGCGTATACTGAAAAAACACAATGTTGCCTAAATATGCCCCCAAATATGCTGCTAAAACACTTCGATTTCATTTTAAACTCATCTTAATACATTACCTTTTATGAAAATGTAAAGGTTAATCCATATTTGTACTGTACAGTATTTGTACTCAAACCACCTTTACAGCGGTATTTCACCATGCTAATATACGCTTCCTTTGTGTTCTGTTGTACCGATACATTTGTAGTTAGTTTTTTTTATGGAAATGTAGCTAAATTTATGCTAATATTTATGTTACAAAATTAGTAAATTGTTTGTACTTTATATATAATTTGTATAAAGTATTGTTTTATCCATGTCTCTGTTAGTGGACCCAGACTGACTACTAAAACCAACTTGTATGCCTTTACACTCACATCACCTTTCTCTCTTTTGCTTACCTTTCTTTATTTGCTCAGTTAAACTTTATTCTGCATATTTATTTTTTGATCCTGTTTCAGGCTGGAACAAAAAAGAAATACGCATTTCTATGTGAGACTGTTTATGAAGATATATTGACATGATGAGACTTTTTAGTTTTTATTGTTGTCAATTAAATAAATGAATAGACAATACAACTGTAGTCAGTTGTACTTTTTCTATTAAATAAATGTTAATATATTTCAAAGGCATGGATCAGAAAATGCAGATGAACTGAAATACACAATAGAGGAAAGAGCTCTGATCTCCTATGTCAAGCTCACTTGTTGCTCTGCATGTTGCCCCACTCTCTACCAATGCATCCTTGAGCAAGACACTTAACCCTCCATTGCTTCCTGTAACCAATGATTAGACGTCACTCTGGATAAGGGCATCTGCCAAATGCCTCAAATGAAAGGGGCCACCTGAATTCAGTAATTAAGAGGTGAATGGAGATGTTTTGCTGCCATCAGATTTTATTCAGCTGATTAAGTGTACTGACTGTATTTGTTGATATTTATGTTAGCATGTAACCTACATCAGAATAAAATGTTGAATTATAAATGCAGATATTTGAGATACAAAAAGAATCTCCTTATGCCTGCCTGAAATACGACAGAACTGTGTGCAGTTCTACATAATATGAAGCAATCTAGAGAAGGTCATATCAAGCAGCCAGATGAGTATTACAATATAATTACAATCCCTTCCATCCACTTGATTGTTAAATTGTTAAAGGAATCTTCAAAATGTGAACATTTCTAGATTTCTATATTTATTTTGTGTACTATTATGGCAATATTTCTGTTTTTAATGTGTTTTATATACAAGAGTTTTAAGTGAAAAAAGGAAGGCAGTAGATTATAATAGATTATAATTAGATTATATTTATATGAAGATTCATTTGAAAATAGGCAACTTTTAAATCTCAGTTCTTCTAAGGGCAAAGTTATTAGATATTTCAGGTTTACAGTCATTTTATATTTTAAGATAAAATACATTTTGTCCATCCATGGATGTCCTGTACATCTGAAACAAACGTGCATACCTTTATTTTGAGGGATTTCTTGAGCTCTTTGATGACTGTCTCTCTGTCCTCCAGTTTGAGGCCGAGACCCTCAGCATCAGTGATCTCTGCCCTCAGAGCAGCTGCCCGCACATCCACAGGAGCCACCTACCATACACACACACACACACACACACACACACACACACACACACACACACACACACACACACACACAGATCACAGGCTGTACAAACACACTTCACTGATGCTGTAAACTTAATACCATACCATCTCTATTGCTGAAATGTTCAGACAGTTATGTGAGCTGGTGCTTTCAAAGGAAAGGTTTTGATTTGACAGCATTGGTGTACAGTAATCCCCCATTATTCGCGGGGGTTGCGTTACACGAGCACCCGATTATAATGAAAAACACTTTAATTGCATTTAAAACTCACTTTAATACATTACCCTTAAAGAAAATGTAAAAATAAACCCGAGGTTTAAATACAGAAAAGTCACGGACGAGAGAGAGACACAGAGAGAGAGTAAAAGGGAGTAAGAGAGAGAGCGACAGAGAGAGACGATCCGCGCGCTTCAGAATGAAAGAGAGAGAGAGAGAGAGACCCGCGCTCCGGAAAAGTCACGAACGAGAGAGAGACAGAGAGTGAGCGCGTGGGCGCGCACGAGAGAGAGAGAGAGAGAGAGAGAGAGAGAGAGAGAGAGAGAGACGCGCGCTCCGGAAATGTCACTAACGAGAGAGAGAGAGAGAGGGAGTAAGAGAGAGCGACAGAGAGAGAGGGAGTAAGAGAGAGCGAGAGAGGTTTAAAGTCTCGACGGCCATGCACGGGGAGCCAGAAGAACTAAAATGAACCATACTGCCATGAAAAAGCAAAAAAAACTGAGAATATTTGGATTTCCGCATAAAACTATCAGTTTCGTTCTAAAAGAACCCCCAAAAAACGCGTGTGACTGGATCCGCGAGTCCTGTTTACTGTATACACAATTAAAAGAGGTCATTTTCATTGTATAGAATCATGTTTCTATATAAAACTGGTAGTACTGCAGTACCACTTTTTACTTCTGCGTTTTGGTTGGAAACAAAAACTCTTGAAAATCCCAAACATAAATTATCCAATCAGAATGTTTTCCTCTATGGTATCTAATTAGATACAGCCAAAGATTTTGTACTGAGGAGAATCGTCACTTCATGATGTTTTCTAGGGTTGTCAGTTGCTAGAGGGGTTTCCTGAAAATGTCCAAAATGGACATGTTCCTATGCAGCTTTTTGAGCCAAATCTAAATCTGAAACCAGTTAATCATTTTTTTTTTAATTATGAAAATGCATTCATTTTCTCAACAGTAAACAGCAAAACATATTCCAACACTGCCATCCTATTTCTAAGCACTTTTGCACTCCATTAATAAGACTTTCTGAGAGAGTCTCCTGCACATTCTTAAAGCTCTTTCACTCAGCAATCAGTTTCTGTAGAAAAATTGAATGATATGGGTAGTTCTTCACAGATTTTGAATGCATTATGTTTTTTACTAAACCCCCAATAATGGCAAGAAACATTAAAACTTTTCCCTTGTAGTCATTTAGATCTGTTCACTCCCGATCATTAACGGCTCCTTAGTGGATGCTCCTTTTGACACTCAGCAGTTATGTTTTTGGCATAATAGGGGGAATAGAAAGTGGCCAGATTCCACATGAACTAGCTCAGCTAAGCAAGTTTTCTTCAAGTGCTGACATAATCAGGAGGTGACATCAACCATGACGCCACTGTCTGTAAATATGAGCAGCAGCCTAAAACGTGTGTTTCTGTATCACTGTGAACAGCAGCTAAGAAAACACCTCAAAGAAAACACTCTAGAACAGAGGTTCCCAGCCCTGGCCCTGGAGCAAGCATATGTTAGTTGCCACAGGCTCACACACACATGTTTTCCATCTCTGATAATCTGCCATTTTTTGTTCTCTACATCTCATTTCTCATTACTGGTCAGAACTAGGACCTGGTGACTTTTTAGGCGTCTTAGTTGTTCTAATATTTTGCTCACTGAGACAGTTTGGGGCCAAGTCACAGTCATGTTGTGTGAAAAGCTCCATATGAAGTGTGAATGAAGATGATGTGATGTGAACTGAAGTGAACTCACGCCGCTCTGTGGCTTCTCAGAGTCATACTCTCCCTCCTGCATAGCTGTGGCCATCTTGTTCATAGTTGCTATGACGATGCTGCAGGACTGGCGAAGACACTCGTGGGGGTTTATGCCCTGGGAGCCGTAGATCTTAGCGAGAGAAATATTAAATGTCACAGGAGTGCACCAAAACACACATTCCTGTCCTTTTAAACGAACTGTGTACACAAACACACACACATACACACACACTGCTCTTTTAGTCTGTTCCTAAAAGAATTTAATCGTGCGGACAAGTAAAATGTCCCAGATTTTCCTGTATTCCCATCATAAATACATACACACATGCACACATTACCTGTTCGGCTGCTTTAAAGGCCATATCTTCCAGTTTGAGGGTGGGGAGGCCTTCATGTTCTCCAAGTGGAGCGATGAGCTGAGCTCCTGCTGCAGCCACTTCCTGCAGTACAGCATTCACCCAGGCCAGCTGCCTCCTGCTCTCTGCCAATGTCTCACCCACCTGCACACAAATACGTACTCATCAACCATGCTTGCCCATGTTCATGTCAGGGAGTCTTCGGGCTACGACAGTCTTGACATGCGACATTTTGAGTTTGCAACACTCACTCCCATAACTAGTTTGGTTGCGCACGGTGGAACAATATGCAATATCCGCAGTAATGTGGTGTATCTATGAGGGAGTTGGCACCCCCCAGTACTACCAAGCACAAGTGTTTTTACACTCATATTTTGTCATTTTTTCTGTTACTGCAGTACTGTGTACAGAAATGTCCTTTTCCTTATTCTGTGGTTTAGTTGTGGTTTTGTGTTCCAGACTGTGATTTTGCAAGGGTGTGTTTCAACGTACACAAACATTCGGGTAACATCACTGTCGAAGAAACAAATCTGTGTTGTAACTCGAGGACCCCCTGTATTCTTAAAAGTGAAAATTTACACTTACTTCAAATGTAGTCAGTGAGTCTAGTAGTCTATTGTCTGACGTTTAATTATTTATTTTTGCACTTGAACTACAGGGCTGATGCCGCTAACAAGCTAGCACTACAAAACGTTTGCCTAAACGATTGTATACTTATTGTGTCTGTTTGGCTGTTATGCATCATTTTGCAACTTTTATGCAGCTTTGCAAATTTTTTAAACTGCAGAGTCAGAAACCACAAAAGGAAGTCTATTTTAGGTAAACCTCGGGACACTGGTTGAGGCAGGCATATTGTGATTCAGTTTGCACAGCATTAATTGTTAATATGTATTAATTACTTGTTAGCACCATAGCTCCAGTGAAAAGTAAAGAAACACCAAAACATTTGTTTCATGGCCAAATTAAAGCTCGAAGCATGAGTTTGAACGGGCAAATGTCCTGAGTTTCTTTATTCAGTGCTCAGTGTTTTACCACTGAACCACCAAGGACGCATTAACTTGCTCTTACCAAGGCATTTATGGTTAAGGACGGCTGTGATCAGGTGGAGAGAACAACTTTTGCCTGAAAAGGGAGCGTGCGTAGCAACATTCATTGGCCAATTATTTTTAATTAAACCACAACAGTGACACACGTTTTTTAGCTTTAATGTCCAGAAGTCTGTTTTTGAGTCTGCCATGTCTTTTGCTCTGCTAGACCTTTGCTCCAACACACTGTCTGCTTTCTCCCCATACATTACAGAGGCAACTCAACCACAAAAATCACTTGTTTAAACAATCATTACTTGGCCCCTGATCAACCGATCATCAATCTGATTACACCAGATATTAACAGATTTTGACATTAATATTTAAAAACTGGGGGAAGTGAAGGGGCACCAGGTTACAGATATAAAAAGAATAAGATTAAGAATAATAAAAAGTTAAGAAGATAGAAATTAGAATGTTAGAAATGTTAGAAATGAGTTTTCAGTGGAGTGTGGGTGTAAGAATGTATCACAGTGATGTGTGTGGGTGTGTGTACCTGAGGGCCGAAGTTGAGAGCAGCTGGGATGCCCGGGGCATCGGTGCCCGGCATGCGGCGGCGGATCTTCTTGCAAAACTGTCGGATGTCACTACAGGAAGTGTCCAGATCCTTCAGCAGTAGAGACAGCTGTGTCTCGTCCTGACCCGCCTGCAGGAAGGCACGAAGGCGGCCCACCTCCACCGCCATGCAGTCCAGAGCGCTCTGTGTAAACTGCAGAAATGTATAGGTTAGATCTTAGCTGTATGCCTGACGGTGTGTACACATGTGTGTATACACTTATATACTTGTAAATATGTGCTTGTGTACATTTGTGTGTGTATTTGTTTGTGTGTGTGTCTTACTTTGATATGGTCAGCCAGCTGCATGGTGCAGTCCTCATTTTGTTCAGCTAGATGAATACTGTAGAGGTGCTGCAGGAACAACAGAACATTGTGTTATATATATATATATATATGTGTGTGTGTGTGTGTTTATATATATGTTTATATTATATATATAATGATATTTAGCTTTAGATTTCTCTATATTTATCGTGTCAAATAAGTGTCACAACAGGGGTGGGGCAATATGGCAAAAATGTAACACTGATACATTTTCACGATGTACATATGTCACAATATTGATGTTTTCTGACATTAAATCATTTGTAAAGGACAAGAAAAGGCATAATGGTGAAAAATAGGCTACTATCAAAGTTACACAGTCCCATACACCTGCTCGGGTTTCTCTGAATACAGAAAAGCATATTTTGATTAAATAACTGAATTTACAATTATAATAAGGAATATAATAATATTTCCTAACGCTACAGCACAATATGCTTTTGTCAAAGTCAGTACTTAAAGAAAACTGACCAGCTGCAACTACAGAGACAGCTTCAAGGCATCAGATCATCAAGCTGAAAATCAGTACGCTGAAAGTGTGAAACATATCTTGAGGCAAATGACTTGACAAAACATTACTGCAAATAGATAATTACAGTGTAATATATATCAATGAATGACTTCTTGTTGCTCCTAAAATACTCGCCCCCCTCAAAAGTACTAAATATCCAAAAATACTTTTGGGTGTCTAGGTTGTGTATTAAAATCTATATTATGTAGGTTGTATTTAAAATTACATTAATAGTTAGCATGGCAGATTATTCCAAATATTTCAATACTGGTGTAGATAATTGACTAAACATGTGCTTTGTTAAATTAAATTAGTGAATAAGTCTATGACGGATTTTAAATAAATGCAACTGTTTCAGCACCAGGCAACATATAGAGCCAAATATTGATTATCCTGTGTGTTTGTCGAAGTGTGTGTGTACCTGATAGTATTTAATAGCCTTAGTGAGGGGCTCCACATTCACTGTCTCATCCAGCTGATCTTTGTGCAGCAGATCAATAAGGAAGTCCAGGGAGCGCTCATGCACACTCATCTCAGAATAGAGAGAACCTACATGCTTATACACCTCTACATCACACTGATTCAGAGCACTACACACACACACACACACACACACACACACACACACACACACACACACACACACACAAACACAGAGGGTGTATAGAAGTATTATCCCTATTTGAACATATTTTATTGTCATAAACCAGGAATGGAAAATAGTGTCTGTACTTTGCTGCTACTAATAATAATAATGATCAATAATGCGAATGATCAATTTGGAACAGTTACAATTTGGAAAAGTTATTGAATGTTATTGAAATGTAATGGCTGTAATTTCCCAGAGAAAAAAAACCTTTCCACTACACATTTTAACTTTCAACATGGTCATTATGAATCTAAACAGATTTCTCGCCAATTATTGGAGCCTCTATGCATTTGTATTAAAACACGAAGTGTAAAATGAAACTGTCCAGAAGTATGCTAATTCATCTTCATGCAAGAAACAGTACTGTCTTTTAATTGCAACAGAACACCAAGGACCACACTAATGAGGAAGTTGAGCACGTTTCTAGATAGAGACAGTTATTAAAATTAAAATCTGCATCATCCATACACCTTCAGTCACTTCTGAGCATTTCTCTTTTCGTGTCACTGTCAGTGATGGCATCTGGCTGCAATCTGTCAGGCTAAAGTAGCTGGGAGGAGCTAATGCTACGAAAGCGCTTACTTACTTAATGCAGTCTCTTGAAAACTGGGGGTTGTGACTTTTAGGGTTGAATTTGTTAGAAGGCGATGAGTGTGTAGTTTACATCTATAGCTCTACAGAATCCATTCTACTTACACAGATTGTGTAGCTAGAATACACAGACTGTCTATGTTAAATAAGATGGCTGTGTAAATGTCAATTAGACAAATATATGCAATTATGTCATTTACATTTACAGGCTGGTTACATCCTTCAGCATATTATTCAGTTACTACATGAACTACAACGAAATCTAGATTAGTTATTAATAAACGATGAGAGCGAGGAATGGAAGCCGGGACCTGGGCATATAGAAACTTCAATACATCTGTTTTTAGAAAAAGAAGAAAATGAACTTTTAACTGACTTATTCTAATAGGCTGGGAATCTGTTGTGAAGTAAAAAAGACAGAGACAGATAGAGAGAGAGAAGGAGAGGGAGAGAGTGTGTGTAAACCTACTGTTCGTATTTGTGCAGTGTAGCCTGCAGTAGGCTGAGGGAGTAAATGAGTCCGGCAGCAAAGCTAAGCTGCTCCCCCACTGCCCCTCTCATCCCCGGCCTCTGAGAGCAGCTCTCCGTCAGATCAAACTTCTCCTGTGCTTGCTTACTGATCAGCTCCGCCTGCAACACACATACACACACACACACACACACACACACAGCACACCACACCACACCATACCACACACACAGGATTCAGAATTCAGTGAGATAACAACACCAGATTTCAAAATTCAGTCTGAATCCTAGCATTTAGCATTTTCTTAAAATACATTAAAATGTGATAATGAATAAATTAAAGGTTTCCTCATAATGAGACCATCAACAATTGCTAGACAACTATATGTATACATGTATGCAATGCACACGAACATAACCTTGCAGATGAGCCTGGGAATGAGCAGCAGAACAAGGATGCCATCATGGTCTCCACCGTGTCTCAGGAAGGAGTCCGGCATGAAGGAGGTGAGCAGAGCCACCTGCCTATTTGCCTGAGCCACCTCCATCTTACGCAGCTCCATCTCAATGGCCTGGGATAGGACAGTGCTGGATGTCATCAATGTCATATAATAAATGTTCTTTCTTGTATCATTCGAAAACATGTTTCTTGGTATCTGATGATATATAAAGTCAATTGAAACGGTCCAAAAAGATTTTGTTATGGTGGAGTACATGTTCCCTCTCTTGTACAAGTACCAGGGCTGTTGATATGATTGGTCTAGTCATCCCTTTTTCAGAAAAGCCATCAAAGCAAGAGTGTGCTCCACATTGTTTTACCTGCTGTTAACACATGACTAGAAGCTGATTATTATGCACTCCCACGAACAACAGCACCATCAACAGGTCATTCGAAAAAATAAGACCTCCAGCCCAGGCTGTAGATTCTCACAGCATATCTGAGACTCTGTGTCAAATGGGCTGTGATACAGTAAAGAGAAATACATAGATACATAGCTGTGTGTGTGTCTGAGTATGTGTGTACGCTTCTGTGTGAGTATGTTCGTGTGTGTGTTTGTGTATAACCTTTGCATATGCTTTGGTTTCAGCAAATTTGATCTTGAAGTCGAAGATTTCCGCAGGCTGTTGCTGTGGCTCAGCCGTGGCCTCCTGCTGGCTCATCAGCTCTCTGTTCACCTCCTGAAACATACACAAACACACACACACACACACACACACACACACACACACACACACACACACACACACACACACACACACACAA
>JBBJLR010000153.1:10553162-10566120 GCA_037577145.1 Brachypetersius gabonensis
CATTAGTTGTCAGTTATAATCATCAAAATTAAAAGAAATAAACATTTGAAATACATCAGTCTGTGTGTAATGAATTAGTCTAATATACAAGTTTCACCTTTTGAATGGAATTACTGAAATAAATGAACTTTGTCATGATATTCTAGTTTTATGACCAGCACCTGTATGTGGATAAAGGTATTGGTACACACCTCTTAATTCAGGGTTTGGGCTAGGACCCATACTTCCAGTGAAGGGCAATCTTAATGCTTCAGCATACCAAGACATATTGAGCAACGCCATGCTTCCAACTCCAACAGTGGACAGTTTGAGAAAGGCCCTTTTCTATTACAGCATGACTGTGCCCCAGTGCACCAAGCAAGCTACATAAATACATGACTGGATAAGTTTGGTGTGGAAGGACTGTCCCGCACAGGGCCCTGACCTCACCTTTGGGATGAACTGGAACAGAGATTGCGATCCAGGCCTTCTCATCCAACATAAACGCTCTACAGAATGAATAGGCACAAATTCCCACAGACTCCAAAATCTTGTGGCAAGCCTAATGAGAAGAGTGGAAGCTGTAATAACTGCAAAAGGGGGAACAACTCTATATTACAGTCTGTGTATTTGAATGCAATGTCATTAAAGTCTCTGTTGGTGTAATGGTCCGGTGTCCTAATAATTTAGTCCATATACTTAAATTTTGCATTTCATTTTATATAGTATGGTAAATAGGCGTTCTGTAGAAATTTTAGTTTAAGAACTTAAGAACATCTGATTGTTTGAGCCCTATATGCTTTGTATGATAGTGACTTCAAACCAGTTGTTGACAAAATATATGACATGCATTCCATGAGGGTTTTTTATTATTAATAATAATAATAATAATAATAATAATCACAATAAACAATTATTATGTCACTGGTTTATAAAGGCTCTGATTTACAGTGATTTTACCACACTTAAGTGTTTTGAGGCACACGAATGCAGTCTCAACTGATTTATTGCTTCATGGTTCCAGCTAGGCCAATCAGAGGCACTGTGGAAGCTTAGAAAGACATGTAATGCTCATCACTGATTCATCATTACATCAAAGCCTCATAGGTTTCTAAAATGTACATTTTGTTTTTCACTTTGGCTACACTATCCAGTTAGCTTAGACACTTTTGTGAGCTCTGACACAAAAAAACTCAACACACATAAGAGAGACAGTCGTGACCATTTTGCCTTTCTTTACACAGTTCCTTGTTCACAGTTCACTTTTAGTGCTGCACGATTGTGTTCCTTTTTAACAACAGAAAAAGTCTGCAGTTTGCATTTTTGGCATCACAGTGTTGGCCCTGGATAGTGAAGAATGAACTGATCCCTCTGAACCCATTCACTGCTTTTGTCTTTCCCTTTATCCCAGATTGATGTCTCCAGCAAACATGGTGATGAGAAGGATGATCAAGAATCCAGTGAAGAGGCCAGCATTTTGAATCATAAAGAATATGATTTTCTGTCTGGAGTCTCTGGTTTGTGATGTCATGATGCTGTTCATCTCAGGAAACTAAAATGGAACACAAAAGGTCAGTTAAAATGCATTTTTCATGAAATTAATATAATATGAAACACTAATACATGGACTTTACATGATTTTAAAGACACTGCATTTGAATACACTTTAATATGGATTTGGTCCTTTTTGTGTGCAATATTTTGGGTACAATGTGTGCAATCTTTTGTGGTTTTCTAGTGTAATGTGCAATTTTAGGGATGAAATATTACTGTCAGAATCATTATTCCAAATGATCACTATCGGAATTGGCTGTTTAAATTGCTTCCTTGCCAATCGAAGGCTTTTCCATGACGAGAGCGCACCTGTAATGCAATCATGACTGAAAAAAACATCTCTGCCTCAATGCTCCACCCACAGCCTTATGTGTCTAATTGAACACATTACAAGGGTCACATTACAAGGGTGACCAATCAAATCTGCAGTCTGTTTCACAGTCCCGCCCACAGCGTTACTGCATTGGTAAAAATCTGGACCAATCCGTCACCTGAGTGTGTCTGGACTGGAGCTTAAAACAAGAGTACATTCAGGTCTCAAGACATTTTATTGTATTATGATGAAAATGGTTTCTCCATCATCATAAAACAATAAAATTAGGAACAAAACAATGATTTCCGAAATACAGATAATAAACTTTGGTACATCATATCAATTTGTTCCATATTTATGAAAAAGGCAAATAGTTAAAAATTAAACCAAAACCAAGAGAACACAGACACACGTTCTTACAAAAAAAAACCCCTTCTTTTTATTTCTCGTCAGTCAGCTTTGAAACAGACTTTTCCACTTAAAGAATTCTACACCCAGGGACTTGAATGCCCAAGGACTACTCAACAGCTCCAACACGCAGCGCTCTACTCACCATTCACCCTGCAGCTAACGTTCTGGAGGAGGGTGAATGGTGACAAGGACTCAAGCTACCCCCCACCTCTAATATTCCCCCAAAAAAAACTTACCCCCACACCCCCTTTCTATAAAAAGAAAAGGGGGACTTTGGCTGACATTCTTATCCACTTACAATCATTAGTTAAAGGGACCGTCCTCCTGGAGGAACTGAGGGTTAAGTGTCTTAAGGATACAATTGTAGAAAGTGGGAGAAAGTGGGTTTTTTTGGTACTCTAAAAATGAGTATATGTCTAGAAACCCTTGGATATATGGTGCATCAAATGGTTTATTTTAGTGTAAGTGCACATGTCTCACCATGTCTGCCAGAGAGATGTAGAGGAACATTCCACCAGCAATGGCAAAGATTGCATTTGGAGCAAAATTGGTTCCCAGCAGGATGCCCAGTGCCAAGCCCAGATAACAGGACATAGCAGACAGCATGTTAAAGAACACAGCCTGAGGAACACTCATACCAGCACTCAGCAGAATCACAAAGTCACCTGGAGACAAAGAGAGGGAAGGGTGGGAGGGACCAAGCCAAAGGGAAACAGACACTAGATTCATTATCAGGCATTGTGATCACAACCTGCTTAAAAGTAATTGATACTGATGCAATTTTTTTTTTTTTTAGAAGTGTGCATCTTACCTATTTCATGAGGGAACTCTTCACAGATAATTGCGATTGAGGTGCTGAAGCCAGTGAGGAGAGAGACGGTAAAGGAGGCTCCAATGGCCAGTCCATCTATCAAGTTATGTAGTGCATCACTCAGTGTGATCATCCAAGCCACCGTTTTTATATTTGACATACGTTCCCCTCGCAGCCAGCGACACGACACGAACACACAAGCATCCTAAACACACAGAAGGGGTACACACATGCACACATATAACTGTCAGTCTAGTCTGTGAGTCAACAAACTGACCGTTTTTCTAAGAATTTCTTTGACATGTTTCTTTCCCCATGAACTCCTGTATTCGATTTTGTTTATTTTTCTTTAAGATATAGGAAGCAGGCTTGCTGACACCAAGGTCTTGTTTACACTAAGGACTATTGAAGAAATCACAATTGTACAAAAGGCACATACAACTATATCAAAAATATCAGATAAATATAAAAATGTCAAGGCTATCCAAAACATGCACATGTAAACAGTACATTTATCAATCATGTCATTAAAGGTCAGTGTGTTCTGAGTTCATGTTAATCATTAGGTGTCCTTATTCAGTATGCACCAATCATTCATTGGTCACGTTTTTAGACACAGATTAAAGTACCAGGGTAAAAAGTCAGGACTGTCACTGGTGAGTCATTATCGACAGTGCGTCATAAAGCAATATATTAACAGTCCGTGGGTATTGACCAATACAGGATGTCAGGGTCGGGCCTTTACCTGCTCGCTGACTGGGCTCACGACTGGGTTTACATTTGGGCTGCTCTGCTTCTCCTTGGGGCTGCTAGGGAGGACGTCATGGTTGAAGTTGTTAGTGATGAGGTCATTGCTTATTACAACGTCGTTGGTGATGGCCACTTCAGTGGTTGGCAGAGAAGGCATGTGGCTGTGACCATCCTAAAAGAAAAGCAAAGGCACACCACAGTGAGCCACAACCTTTTACACACCTTTCAATAACTGGAATTCGAGTGTGTAAATCTCTTACCTCTGAATCAGCTTTCAGTACGATTTTCAAAACTCGTTCAGTAAAGAACAGGAGGTAGAACCCCCCAAAAATCCCAACAGCGTTTGACACATAGTCATCAGCTTTCGGATCAAACCCAAGAGCCTGTTCATTTATGGTGGTACATAAAACAAATGGAAATGTGGATTATGATGTTTTATTGTCAGGGTATATTTTCTTTTAGACTCCCCTTGATTTCCTCCTTACCTCAGGGATTAGTTGCAGTACGGCATTGGAGAATAAGGTTCCTATGGCCACCCCAATGAAGTAAGTTAGCACTTTGGGGAAGAAGGATTTCTTTGTGATGGGAACCAAGAATAAGCCCAGAAGAGAGGTCAGATTAATTATCGTCACAGCCAGGAAGCCATAACCCCAAACTGAAAGGAAGAGATAGAGGTAGATATCTTCACTGCTGAGAAGAAAATCTGCATATGAATGCTAGTGAACAGAAAGATTCCTTTTTTCAGTGAGAACTGAGAAGGTGAGACTGGAAACTCCATGGACTTGCACAATCAGCTCTGCTCCACTAAGAAATGATTCACCAGTAAAATGGGGAGTTTAGAAACAACACAGAAACAAAGGGACAATACAACTAAACTTGTTCACATTTTGACATAAAAATAAGCATGACTGAATCCTTTATATAGTATGTTGGGCAGTAATAAATTTGACCAAACACCACCAGTCTTATGCACAATGGTTCAGTGCAGCTGCAATTCAAATGAAAACTTGCAATCAAACCTACTGTTTTCTAATGACACTGTGGTACTTCTTTAGTTTGTGCAACACTTGATATTTAATCTGATAAATAAACCAATGCCAAAGTGCCTATTAAGTATAATTGTCGCTGTCAAAAAAGACCATCATCTTTACTGTTTTTCTTTTTTTTCTCCACATAATGTTGTAATGTTGTGGTCATTTTGCTGTGGTTTTATTTGGTGTAAAAAGTAGCGAACAGGAGTGTAGAGGTCACCAATTCTAATCAGCTGCTTGAGACCAACTGAATAAACAAGTGGCGCTTCTGCTTGATTTTAGTGAAAACCCACAGCCATTCCGGCCCTTTTGAGCATATGCTGGTGATCTCTGGTGTTTGCTATTTGCTAGGTGCTTCAGATTTGAATGCACCGTTCAAAACGCATTAAAAAAAAGTACATTTTTTAAATACAGCCTACTCTGATATATTGGGGGAAATACTGAAATGTATCTCCCAGCACTTTTTAAACAGGAATATGAATATAAATAGACCCTCTATGAAAGGAAGAACTATGAAAACACAAACAAGTGCTTCCATAAAATCCCACATGCCCATGATCAGTTAGGAAGTGTTAGATAAGGAACAGATCAGATGGGGATGTGCAGGTCCTAAACAAAAACCCTGAGACCATTCCATTCACCCTAATGCTGATTGACCTACACTGCTCTTGCCCACAGTGTGATGTCTGGGTCTGCACCAAGCTTAATCGCATCCATCAGGTTTATGGTCCTACTCACTCCCTACGCCAACATCGTTTGGCTCTGCCATCCCTACACAAAACGCAAACCCAGTCCAGACTGGTCTCATTCCTGGTTCCCTGCTGGTGGAATGAGCCACTTAAGCCGACAAGAGCCGCAGAATCTTTCTTGTCTTACTCCTACAGATTCTAGCCCTTAGAACTCTCCTTTGGTTTTCACACTGTTCTGAAACTTGAGTGTTTCCTCAAATTTTAGGTCCCTTTGCATTTTCCAGATGAATGTAAAGCATGAAGATTGTCTCACTCACCTTGAGAGTTCATGGTCGGAATGGAGGGGGTCGTGTAGGGGCAGGAAGGCAGCAGGACCTGAGTGAGAACAGCTGGGCACATGACCTCGAGCTGATCAGCAGTCACTTCAGTGACATTAGTGAGGTTGAAGGCAGTTAGAAGAGCTGGCAGAGATAAACACTGCAGAGAAACAGAGAATCAAAGCGGTTTATCCAGTTAGTCTGTCGGGATGCCTGGATAGGGAGAGTGTATGAGGCCTACCTCAGCATCCCTCAGGGGGTTTGCATTGTTGTCAATGGACGCTGGTGGTCTTCTAGACGTGATGAGGTGTAAGAAGTTGTCCAGGTTACTCATAGAGAGAGACTCGTTATTACCGTAAAAGCGCAAAACGTCCCGAAAGTTTGGCTCGTCCATGTTTCTCTTTTATTCAGGGAAAATCTGTTGCACCGCTGAATTGTTGCACACCTAAACCTATTTCCTGATTCACAAACAAGACGTCCTGGTTTGTGATCCCGACTGGGTCCAGACTACAGTGGTGTCCTCGTGGTGGGCGGAACAAAGTCTTAAGAGATAAAGAGTGAGGTTTACACCTCTGGCACGCCCTCGTCACTCTCACCAGATAGTCCCAGATCAGAAAGTCCTGGCCTGCTGGCTACTGGATCCTGATAGCAGCGAGGAGCCATGCGGCTCCCTCAGCTCATCTCAGTCAAAGAGCTCTTTGTTCTGATCAGTCCTCCTTCCCATGGAACGGACTCGGTGCTGACAGACTGTAGGAGGCCCAGTGGGGGTCTGCAGGTAACCTGTTCTCATATACTCGAGAGCAATCCTCATTTACATTCAGAAAAAAGTTCCATCAAGCATTTTATATGATTTATTATATTTATTAATATCCAATCACACAGTGTCCATTTCACATTTTTAAGAACTTTTCAAGCTAAAAGTTTGGTGTCTTTATCTGGGTGAAATTCATGGTCAGTGAGTCATTGGTTCAGCAAAATTCATTCTGAAACTATGCACCTGCATGATCTCTGTCACTTTCACACATACATACATGGGCACACATGCGCATGCATGCGCGCGCGCGCGCGCACACACACACACACACTCAGTAGATATCTCTGATGGATGTAATATGCAGTTTGGCAATGAACTCCTTAAAGGGGGTGACTCTCCATGTGGTGAAAAACACAGTGTAATTCTCAGACATCATCAGGAAGCCATTAGCATTGAAGATTCCAGGAATGTCCTCCACATCCAACCACACAAAAAGAGCAGGTGAGGAGCATCTCAGATTCACTTTGAATTGATTCTCAGCTTCATCCACAGTGAACTGTCTCACATACACACAAACAGAAGAAATCTGTTAAATCTCTTGTGGATTTGTTTGGGTAAAGTATCTGAAGCAAGTATGGACAGTGTTTGTGTGCAAGCCTCACCGTGATTTTGGGTTTCTGAAGGCCCTCAGCATCCCGTGGAGAGCTGAGGAACAGGTAGTTGGGGGGGCTTCTTACACCACCCTCCTGGTCACTGAGGTCAAAGATGACCACACAGGCCTGACGGGTGCAGTTCTCACAATCTGACAGCAGTTTGGAAACCGGTTGCTGAAACACCTGTGTGACTCCGCCCCCTTTCACCCTGATCCAGTCAGACTCCAGAGAACACTGCGGAGTGAAGCTACTCCAGCGGTACAACTTCACCTGCATTCAGACACACATGACACAGAAAGAGAGGAGAACAACTCAAACAGCAAATGGATGTTGTGCGTGACCAATGTACAGTGACACCTATAGAACAGACACACAAACTCGTGCTGGTTTTCTTACCATAGCTTTCAGGAGGTAGTCCGTGTTCCTGTCAGAGACAGCATAAATCGTCAAGTCTCCCTCTTCCTCAACTCCCACCGCGATGAGAGGACTAAAGAAGTGAACTGCCGAATAGTGTAGCATCTTCCACTTGCCACCAAACTCTAAGTGCACATACACACACCCTCTACTTTTTTACTCATATTTACACTGATCAGTCATTTACTACTGAATTATATATGCATAAAATGTACGGGTTCACGCAGCCTAGGGTTGTGCAACACATTTTATATTATGTATCGTTTCACAAACTGCACTATTAAACATTTGATCTACTAGGTACTGACAATATCCATATCATGATCAGAAAAGCATACTGAGATGTGATTTTTTGTATGTTGTCTTCCCTATTCATTGCAGGTCAGTTTCTGAGCTGAGGGCCACGGTCAATCAGATGTAATCTGGGTGGCAAATCAATCAACAAAGCAATAACACTGATCTTTGGTTTAGTACAGTTGTTGTTTATACATATCAGTGTCATTGGTATGTCAACACTGGACCACCATTTGCAAAAGCCTCCAAGTCCGCCTGACAACTTTTCTTTTAAAAGAGCATTTTCTATTAGGCTCCTATGTTCAAGCAACTTAATTTTAAAGGTAATGATAAGGTTATTAGTTGGTGAATTATCTTCAGCCAATTTACTGCTTTTAAACAAATAGTTTCATTCTTCTATACACAATACACAGACAATACACAAACAAACAAAATACATGAAGTAGTTTAATGATATTAAAGTGTAATACAACATTATATAAAAAAGCATATTTTAAAAATGTAGGTTAATAAAAATCTCTGCAAGAACAGTGCAACAGATTCAGATAATCTTTTAAAGAACACCTGGTCTCTCTCTCTCTCATCCCTTTTTTCCTCACACACTCGCTCTCTCTCTCACGAGCACTCTCTCTTTCTCTTACACTTTCAGACACACACACACACACACACACACACACAATCTCTTTCTTTCTCACATGCACTCTCAATCATTGACAACGCTGTTTACAAAAACGCTGTTTTCTTAGCGCGGTGTCACATGATTTGATCTTGCATTCTGATTGGTTCTCAGAACAGAGAGGCTTTTGCTGCCAAACTGAAGTGCTGTTTATAGAGTTTTTGTGAACATAGCTATAATTCAGACGAGGCGGGGAGTGGTATTCAATGTTTTATACGAGAAAATGATTTGATGTGCCTATACTACGTGTGGAGATCCTTCACGTAACATCTTTATCTCTGATGTGCCTATACTACGTGTGGAGATCCTTCACGTAACATCTTTATCTCATTTTAGACAGAGATGGCGTTTAGAAGCTTTTGCATCCGAGTTCTTCATTTATAAACAGATGTGCTACAGCAGAAAGACTGACCTGCAAAGTAGAGTTTCTAATAAAGAAGTGGCCAGAGAATGTGCATGCCTAAACATCTCCATAAACACATTTAAACTTTGTACTCCTCTGGTATCAAATGGACTGTAATCAATCAATTAGCCAACAGGTGCCAACAGGAATCTGACCCAGTATGAACTGGTATAACTAGAACACAGCATTTTGCCATACTAACCAATTGAAGACCATGAGGGCGCCTGCCAGATGTCATTTAGCTGCCAGTAGAGGGCACCCATGGTGTGCCCTTTTCTCTCAACAATATCACTGCGGCTGCGGCGGTAGAACTCTGTCTGTGTCTTCACACACTCTGCCTGCGTGACCTGCTCAAGCATGATCTTATAAATATGTGTGTATATCTGTTTTTTGTGTATAATCTCATGTTTTGGCATTTTAAGATGGAGCAGGACATGCATGTCTGTGGCTGAAACAATGCGTGTGTGTCAGTGTGTGTACGTTACCTGTGTGAGGTAAATACTGTCCCGGTATTTCTGCACCGGGTCTGTGTTGTTGGGAAGGATAAAATGTAGCTTTGCCTGTAGAAACATTTCTTGATTCCCAAGGCTGTGGTGCTGTCGGTGGCTTGAGAAATTGCTGCTAAAATTCCAGTCTGCAGGAACCGAAACCTAGCACACACACAACAAGCTTTTTCAATCGACAACATTCAGCCAAACCGACCTCCAGTGGCCCACAGGCTACTGTACTTGAATTCCGAACACATCACAGGAAAATATGTGGTCAAGTACTTTGATTCGACAGAAAACTGCGTTCTGTAGCTTCTATCTTTGAAAGCACTGACTTCTTTTACCATAAACAAGCACCTTCAGTATCTTGCTGTGTAGCCACGGTTGTTTATCTTATCTTCAAATATATGCTTACTTATATTTAAATGTTTATTAACAGTTTGAAATTAATAAAGCTAACATTTCTTTACAACAACTTTACATGAATTCAAAAATATATTTTCAAAAGGGAGGCTGTAAATGGCTAGGTTTATGAAAATAAATATTTAATATACACTTAAATGAATACATTACTATGATAAATTCAGTAATGGATACATTACTATGTACACACCTGCACAGACATTATCTACATGTGTATCCACAGGTGTGTGTTACCTTACTGAGAGTGGAAAATGAGGGCCAGGACTGAAACCCATACTCGGAGGTAAAGCGTGTGCGAGGAAATGTCCGCCAATCCCAGCAGTCAATGAGGTAGTTGTAGTAATGGACATCTCCATAATGAGGGTCATAGGGGTCATGGGCCACCCAGCCTTCTTTCTCGGACTCCTCCCCATTAGTTGGACTAGACACCAGAAAAGGCCTCGTGCTGTCCTCCTTAAATAAAGTGCATCAGTGAAACTATTAGTCCATGATTACAATGTGTTCCAGAAATGTAACAGGTAACACATAAACTGATGATTAATATTTAGAAGTACAGTGGCACCTTGACTTACGAGTTTAATTTGTTCTCTGACGGAACTTGTAACTTTACTCTTATGTCAAATCAGTTTTCCCTATTGAAATGAATTAAAATTCTCCCTTTTTTTTTGTTTGTTTTTTAAATAAGAAAAATGTGCTTATTAATAATGAATATTGTATGAAAACAACACAACAGAATGTACTGCAATAAACTTTTTTTATTAAGTGTAATGTATAAGCACTTGCTGGTCCTCTTTTTGAAATTCTTGAACCAGCCCCGACTGGCTTTAAACAGCTCGACGGATGCCTCGTTCGCCGAAGCATCATGCACACACCCAGAGAAGGCAAGGCCTGTTATGCTCTGGTGAACTCACAATCACAGCTGGGGAATCATTAAGACTAAAGCTTGAACAGTTTTGCCATATTCTTCCCCACTCATTTTACAAACTAATTCAATAGCAAAAATTGAGTCGGTTTCAATGCCAATATTAATGAATGAAACAAATCCAATCACTATCAACTAGTTTGGATGAGAAGCTCGTTGGGTTACAGTATTAGGGAAATTGTTAGATTATAAGGAAATTGCTTTTCCAAGTATTGATTTAGGTGGGTACATTAAATGTAGGTGTGTGCATTTCTTACCTGCAGTACAATATCTCTGATATTCTCCACATACAAATGGACATAATCCTTCACATAACGTGGTCTCTCAGACGTAGGAATAGAAAACCAGTTACTTGCTATAGCAGCTTCATTCTCATTGTTTCCGCTCCAGACGATCACTGAGGGGTGGGACTTGAGCTGTCTCACCTAAAACACACCACATAAACCCATAAAATGTACCAGTCTGGGCCACGTTAAAAACGTACATATCCAGCTTATACTGTTTGGAGGAAAACATATATATACACCTGTTGAATGACCTCCTCTCTGATTGACTGAATGAAATCTTGCTCTGTAGGATATAAAGCGCATGCAAACATGAAGTCCTGCCAAACCTGGAATGAGTACAAAACAAAATTCTAATTAATAAAGAGCAACAAATGTGGAACAGGTGACAATGTTGTTAACTGAGAATACATACCATGATGCCAAGCTGATCACACAAAGTGTAGAAGAGGTCTTGCTCATAAATCCCACCTCCCCACACTCTCAAAACATTCATGTTCGCCATCTGTGCAGACACGAGCAGTTGAGTCAACCTAACATACAAACAAACAAATGGACCCGAGCTGAACAACCAGTACCCAGAAGTAAGCATTCTACAACATGGCAACCATTAATGTATACATAGAAATAGAGAGACCATACTTTGCTATAGTACCTGTCTCTACTCTTCTGAAAAAGCTACACGCTGAAGCATTGCTGATGGGATGAAACACACATTCATATATTGAAAGTGTGCAGTGAGCAGCTGTCTGCCATCTTTACAGACATTTTTAACACCTCCCTGCGAAGCTCAACTGTCCCCATCTGATTCAAAAACACCACCATTGTTCCAGTTCCCAAGAAGAACAAAGCCAGCTGCCTTAATGACTTTCGACCTGTTGCACTTACCTCCATCACAACTATGTGCTTTAAGAGGCTGGTAATGGGACATATTATGAGCTCTACACGGCCACTCTGGACCCCCTGCAAGTTGCATACTGTTACAATAGATCCACTGAGGATGCCATCTCACACACCATTCACACCACCCTGGCTCACCTGGACAATAAGCACTGCTATGCCAGACTGTTTGTGGATTTCAGCTCACACAGTTATGCATTCCAAGCTGATCAAGAAGCTGCTGAGACTCTTTACTTTTCTGCCATCCGGCAGGAGACTCAGGACAATTCCCACACGCACAGCACGATTCAGAAACAACTTTTATCACTGCGCTATCAGACTATTCAACACACAATAACTGTGTTTTTCTCTCTCAGTGCAATAAATCTGTGCATCATACTATGTGAAATACTGTAACACACAACACTTTACACTGATCTGACACTATACATTTATGCAACTTTACTTTAGCCTGTGATTAGTTATTGTTGCTGCACTGCAATGTCTTTTATATTTCTTATGTCTTTATGTTCTGTCTGTGAAGAGGGTTTTCAAGTAAGCATTTCATTGAGCTCTGTACACTGTACTTTGTACATATGATAATAAACATCAACTTCAACTCAACATGCACACACTATGCTCTTCACATTACTATTTTAATGGTTGCAATTGTAAAATAATGTTAGTGTTGTGAAATTTAACAGGTGTAAGAAATTATTATAATAAATAATAATATCTATATTTCCTCCAAACTGTTTTCTTTTTGGAATTTTGAATGAAGTGTGGTCAGTAGGGCATAAAACAATAGTGACATGCACGGTTTACACAGACACAAATTACTAAAGCAATAACCTGAAAAAAAAAGATACAGCCTTTTATCCCCATGACTGTGTGTGTGTGTGTGTGTATATGT
>JBBJLR010000153.1:10566220-10585430 GCA_037577145.1 Brachypetersius gabonensis
ATATGTGTGTGTCTGTGTGTGAGTGTGAGAGTGTGAGACTTTAAGAGTGTGAGTAGCTTCACCTGTCTACTGTGACCTGATCCTGGAAGGCATGGGCTGGTATCCAGTTTGAACCCTTTAGAAAAATGGGCTGTCCATTGATCCGAAAGTAGAAGCTGAGACCAGGAGAATCAGGTATAGGTTCTTGTACCAACTCCACAGTACGGAATCCAATCTATGAACCAAATTTACAGATAGATAGATAGATAGATAGAAACTTTTTTGATGCCTTAGGGAGGTTCACTTTGGGCAATTCAGGTCCCAGTTAGTTTTTACAGCACTGTAGGACATCTTGTAAAACGCAAACACAGATCAACAAAAAATAATAACAAAAATATTCTTAAGGGATATAAAGAGAAAGTGATAGCGATATGGTAATAAAGTGTGATAAGTGATAAAGTGGCAAGTGACTGTGCATTGTGTGATAGATAGCACTGTTATGAATCAAGTAACCAAAGTGAATGAAAAAACCTGGATGAAGATAATAAAGACAGAGACTGCAGTTTCTTACCAGTCTTTCCTCGTGAAATGTCTCTCCAGCCTCCATGCTGATATCTACTAACAGCTCCTTCAGGGGTTGCTGGCCATGTCCAAAAGGCCACCACAGGTCAACTGTAACATTCTTGAAATGTGCATTACATAGAGGGAACCCTACATTACATTTTAATCAAGCAGTTCTAACACACAAAGCATAACTATTTGCACTATTAATGCTAATTTTAAAGCTGTATGTATTGCAAAGCAGAACAGTTACAGGACCAGAAATAATCAACAATGTTCTAAATATACATTTTTTAAAGTAGCAAACACAAACAAAATTAAATGTATATTAACCTATATTCATAGAATGTAAATTATGAAAGTTAAACTGGAAGAGCATCCAGCCCTACCTGGTTGATCTGGAGGATAAAGGATGTGTTGCTTTTGCCAGGCACAAGAGAAAGTTGAAACTTCGCCTCCGTCTGTAACTGTGGCACTGACAGGTGGACGACTCCTTTTGAAGCTGCAGCAACATCAAAGAAAAACTGCATCTCCACAGTCCAAAATGACAGGGCAGCATCTGGAGAAACAGGGAATGTCCAAGAAAGACAGAGAAAATGAACTTAAGAGTTTTCCTAGATTTACAGTGACGGAAAACAAGCACTCAGGCATTTATTGGTTTTATCTATCATACTTCCAGTTCATTTATTCCCTTTTAAAAAGTATTCATTCTCATGAACCAGTATATGTTTAGAATGTGAACTTTACAAATAGAATGTATTTACTAGATTAAAATATCCGTGTAAAATACCAAAATATAATCAAAGTAACTGGTGATACACAATGCATTGCGGGCCGAGCTGGGCTTAAAAAGACAAAGAGAACCAAAGAACAGGTGAAGCAACTAAACAGACTGGAAGAAACTAAACTGCAGAGAAGAAGTGGGGTGGGGGTGTGATACCTGAGTCAAGGCCATTCCAATAAGAATGAAACCAAAAAAAGTGAAGTTAACAAACACGCACAGGAACCTACTTATCAAAATCAAATGTCTTAACATTTTTTCTCCTATAAGAACATGGCTCTTTATAATGAAGACTCTATTTGACCAGGTCTTAAAAGAATTCCTTGACTGTCCAGTGAACTGTACCATATTTCGGACTGGTAATGAAGCTCAGCAGCCTGACAGAGTCAAAAAACTCCAGACGAACACCTTTCCAAATGCCTAGAGTCGGGAAGGATGGTCCCCAGTCCCAACTAAATGAGCACTGTGCCTAAAACAAAACACACAAATACAAGTCACATCAGCTTCAGTGCTGCAGACCAACAAGCATAAACTACCATCAAGCAGTCTTTGTTTTACCTTCCTGATAAAGTTGACATGACACTCCCCTTTCTGTACTGCAGGAGGACATTCTGGGGGCACACTGTACGCTGTATGGGCTTGACGTCTGTCTGATGCATAAGTCACAGCTGACATGAGCCAAACCTCCAGAATATTCACATGCTTAAGGAGTCCGGTAACTTCAAAGCCCTGAGAAAGAACGAGCACTTAGTGGAGCACCTTAACATGGATGTAACAAGAAAAGAGAATTCACCGTAAAGTTGTTGTGTGAGTGTTTACGCACATATCTCCGGAACATGTTATCTGTCTTGCCGATGACGATCCCATTGAGAGAAATTGTAGCGACTGTATCGACTCCTTCAAACACCAAAACAGCTCTCTGACTCCCTCTGTTGAAGAACACAATGAGACACAGTCAAACATAATTTGGTTTGTAATCTCCTCATAATAAAAATGTATTATGAACCTTCATCTTGTCTTTTATGAGTGTATTGTACAAAAGGAATTACATGGCATGTAACTGGAGTTTGACCAATATGTTAGAGTGGAAGAAGTGTCTAAAAGTCTGCTGGTGGTAGAGCAGGCTGTTGTACCTGACTGAGTCGGACAAAGAGAAGGAAGTGGTGTATGTCCAGTTGTCTAGAGAGATCCATTTGTATGCCAGATCATTAAACCGATAGTACGGATCCTGTGGGCACCCAGAGTAAAGTGCAGTTATTTCATTTTTCATGTGAAAGCCTGTAATAATAGTAATATTATACGTGCAAACAGACACTATATGGACAAAAGACCTGAGACCTGTTCTTCAAGGTTTGGTCAGTGAAGGGCAATCTTTCGTCCATATAGTGTATGTTGATTTATGGTACTCAACCTGATCACAGACCTACACAATGCGTCTTCAACGTTATAAAATGAATACAATCTGATCCTCAGCCTACCTCTATAACTTTGTGTAGTTGCAGGGCTGTATGAACACACCCAGGTACTCCAGCACTGAGGGAGAGGGAGCCGTTTGAGTTTTTTAAAGCCCAAACCCCATCCAGGCTGATCTCAGCTCCTCTAAAACTGGCAGATTTTACTCTGGCGAGAATCAGAGCATAAATCAGCAAAATGCCCAAAATATGACAGCAGGGTCGTCCCAAATGGTTCATTTTGACACCGAATCTTCACTTGACCACACTCATCTCTGTACTGACAGAAGTCACATGCCTCAGGCTGTAAACTCAATAAATAGTTCAGTAAACTGTAAGTGTCAGGTCTCCTGATCTCCAGGTTCAGTCACAAGAGCCCTCAGCTGACAGACAGCACTAGCTCAGTACATCACTAAGAGTCATCGACAGCAGCACAAAAACATAGTTTCTGTCACTGTACTGCATCATTATTTCACATTTATAGACCGAGTGTGCCGTACAATAAGAGTAAACTCTTAAACTGCGGAAGTTCACCATCACATGCTCTGAATGTGGTGTTTACGTTTGTTTAAGCGTTTCTAAGTGTGATGAACGCGTAAGAAATACGCAGAGCAGTAACTGACCCTCCTAAATTAACCACGTGTGCAGAACCTGGCTGTGCCTCACCTGGAGGCTGTGAACACAAATTGGGTACATTATATTGACAAAAGTATTGTGACACTTAACCCTTTGCTTACAAGGACTTTCACATACATAGACTTTAATATGAAGTTGGTTCCGCCTTGCAGCTGCAACAGCTTCCACAATATTTTCTGTGGGAATTTCTGCCCATTCATTCTGATGTTGGACAGAAAGACCCGACTCGCAGTCTACGTTCCAGCTCGTTCCAGTGGGGTTTGAAGGAGTTGAGATCAGAACTGTGTCCAGAAGTTGGAAGCATAGCGTTGTCCAAAATGTCTTGGTATGCTGAAGCCCTTAAATATGAGTTTTGGTAATGACAAAGATTTAGTAATAATATATTTAGCATTCCTACGGTGGGCTGGCACAGCGTCCAGGGGCCCTTGACCATGTAGGCCAGCCTGTGACCCTAGTGAGGAATAAGCAGTTTCAGGAATAAGCAATATTTTATTATACATGATAGATTTGTGTCAATGTGGACACCCCACAGCACACAGTGTAAACAGCACAAAAGTCCTTCCCAGTATTTAACCCATTCACCCAAGTGAAGCGCAGGCAGCCAGGAACACAGCAGTGTGGGGACAGGGTACCTCAGTGGTGCCACTAGCAGCCCTGGGATTTGACCTTATGATCGCAGGGACAACAGCCTAAAACACTAGCCCACCAGCTGCCCCAGATAGCTACAGCTTTTCTGTGCTAAATGATTCTACAGACAAGTGTGACTGTTGTAGCTAACAAGCCCTGTTGATGTGTATTGGACATGTTTTATTAATTAATCCACAAACTTAATCAGCAAAAAAAACCCTCTAAAGTTGAATGATGCTAAGGGGAGTGTTGATATTCCACAAGTTTTCCCTCTTGTTCTTGTCCATTGCAATATTTTAAAATAGTTACATAAATAACACAAATAACATTTGTACAAATTTCACTCAATTGAATCATGAGTCATTGACTGCAATTATAATGAATATAAATGAATTAAATGGTGACAGAAGATTATGATAGTGACTGCAAAAATAGGTTTTCATGAGAAAACTGTCAGATAACAAAAACCTAAACATAAGAAGAAAAAAAAACATGGCACCTCCACATTTGTTTTATTTCTTCCAGCAGTAGTAGAAATGTATACATTAGAAATGTTGCGTTTTGATACATGATCAGTCAATAGGCATTTCATCGGTAATTTCCTGTAACCTACTGTATATTAACTGTTCATATTTACAATAAACATTTTCTCACCCACAGCAAGTTCTAGAGGAAACGGATGCAGAAAATCATAAAGTACAGATTAAAGTACAGCAACTCCCTGCTTGTTGCGGGTATGCTCCAACAGCACCCGCATATAGTGAAAAACAATGCTGTGATGTGGTAAAAAAGAGGATATTTGCAGTTTCCACATTATTGTGGGGATTTCCGCATACAATAATTAATCTGCGTAAAAGCAGGGGGTTACTGTACAGCCCTTCAGAAATGTGATTCTGGCCTTTGTAAATCAACCCCCAGGAAGAGCTGAGAGAGGGAACCCACACAGAGAGGTTTCGCCTCTCCACCTACTGACTCAAAATATGTGGTTGAAAGTTTGTCAACATGCTCACCACAAACCAGATCTGATTTACGCTACCAAGTATGGAGCTGGGAATTTTATCAGACACTATTTTGAATTTTTTTATTTTTTCAATGGCTCTCTTGACATGCATTCTGTACTTTACCATTTTTTTGGTCTTCTGCTCATTGCCCTTCGCAAATGGGGGCACACTGAGGCACAGGCCAATCTCCTCGACATCTTTCTGATTCTGAAAGCCCTTGTCTGCCATCAAAGCATCACCTGGGCTAAGGTAGCCAATCTGAATAAGATTGTAGAGTAACGTGGTGATGCTGCACTGCTGAAAAATGTCCTTGTCTGGGGTCAATCCAGAATAAAGTGGGGAAACAAATAATATGGCTCCACGAGGATCACACGCAATCAGTCCTTTAAGCGTGCTTGTAGATTTGCAATCAGAGACAGTCTGACTGGGGAACATCTGTGACGTTGGTCTTTCAAGTTTCAGTTCCGTACAATCCAAAATGGCGAATGTTGTGGGGAGATCCTTTCTGAAGTTGTCTGGCATGTGAACAGAGATGACGTCCCTATGTGGCCATGCTGATATCTGACCTAGCCGACGGTATAAGTAGTTTATCCAAGCTTTGAAAATTAAGTTGACACTCTGCACATCGATCTGGAACTTAAATGCCAGGTCTCTCATGTCATAATTGTTGCGCAGTTTCATCAAAACTAGTAAGAACTGGTTGCGAAGAGGCATCTTTTTTGTGTGACAAGTCTCCTTTCTGTAGATGAGAGGAATGTTTGTTTGCAGAGCTGTACTGTCACTGGGGACTCTGAGAAACACGCACAGATTATTAAACATATCATACGTGAATCCAGTACAATATTCAAAATAGTTGGCAATGTTGCTGTTGTTGATTAATTCAGGAGTCACACTGATGTACTGCAGTTCAGACAGCAGCTTTTTCAGATGCTTGATTTCCTCAGCTTGAATATAAGCAGTCATCCTCAGGGAGTCCTCCATAGACGTCGACTTGCACTGCCTTTCTGCCATGCCTCGTACTTCTGCCAGAGGATCCAGACTTGCATTATGGTTTAGGTTAACTAAAATAAAAACAAAACCTGTTAGTATGCCGTTTTGTAGAGCATATGTGCATTAATAGCAGTATCTTTCATCCAATTAAAATCAAGCCAATACTTTATTACAAGCTGGAATTCACACTTGAAAAGGCAAAGCAAACAAAAACACAAACTCTAGGCTAGCTTGAAAATATTGCCTGTAAACTAGGGAAGAAAGAAAAAAAGTTATTTAAAATGATTAACACAAGAACCCAGGCAGGAACTTGGACGAATCTCCTTTGCCCCAACATCAGCGGGAACAGTTTGTGAGGACGGTGAGGTGCTAACCAAATACTATTATATTGCCAGAAAACAAAACTGACAAAAAGCCACAACTTAATGTTCAATTGGTTTAAATAAGTTGAGGAAACTCCAAAACTCCAAATACAAGATCAGCTGTACTGTGGTTGCCCTATGTGCAGCTTACAGTTTAATACAAATTAATTACTTATATGGGCTCTTAAAGTCCCGGTCACTGGAAGCTCTGCCTTAAGATGCACTAATCAAATGTCTGCACCCAGATGTCACTGTATCTAAGGTTTAGCTGACGTTTACCTCAAGCCTTGATGACCGTCACTCAGATTCACAGAATAATGAGGAGAGTATCAGGACAAAGGGAGGACCATGGGTACTTCTGAGAATAGAGTGAATGTAGAAATAATTCTCTGATCGTCTCTTAGGCCTCATTTACACAGATGTCTGAACCAGGCGTTTTTCTGGCATTTGTGACGCCAGGTGAGCGCCTATTGAATGCCGGCCGTTTTTCTGCTCATTGAAGCAAATTAAAGCGTCCACACGGGCGTTCAGCCCCGGCGTATGCAACTTTTTTCTTGGCGTCAAAATAATACACGAAACTACAGACTGGGCGCCAGGCTGGCGTTAAACAGTATCAGACGCCAGTCGAACGCCTTGCTGAGGTCGATCAAGCGTCGCTACCAAACGCCACAAAAATGCCTATGGCGTTCAGAGCGTGTTCGTTTCGAACATTCGTGTGGACGAGGCCTTACTGTTTTACCTACTAGTAACTATCATCTAGATCTAGGGTCTGGCTGTCTGTCCCCCAGACACCCACTTTGTTTTAACTATTCCTTGCTCTGACAAACTAGATAAAGCTCACCGTCTGATTCTGTCTGATTCTGAGATGGATCAGTATGCTGAGGCATGGACAAAACTGTGCAGGGCAGTGAAACAAAAGGACTGGAAATGAGAACTTATTATTTCAGAAAAATTGGAAAAGGGTGCATGTTAGAATATTGTCATAAAATATTCTGTCTGCATAGCTACAGTGTCTTTGCAACAGACACAATTCACAAAACAGACAGTTTCTGAACCCATTTTTGTAAATTATAATATAGGCCTATACAGTTTGAAATTTTAAAAGTGCAATACAGCATTTTTATAAATAAAATGGCTATTTGTTTAAGAAGCACTTTTGACATAATATGATCCTATGAGTCTACCAGCGGTTTAGCTGCACTGAAGTTAAATTTGTAAGACTCCTGTAAACCACAGCTAAACTTCTGCTAGGTTGAAAGATCTTATAATGAAAAAAAAGGAGAGATGCTTATGAGCAAACTGTATAGCCTGATTATCACTGACCTCCTTTCACAGCTATGCAACTTTCACATTTGCTATGCAGTTGAACTGAACCACATTTTATTAGTAGATCACCACAGCCTACATTATTGCTCACACAGGAACGTAGTAAAAACTTAAACAAACCTGTGTTGTTGTTTGGAGACATTTCAATACTCTCTGTTGTGGCTCCCATCTGTTCACACTTCTGTCTGCACAGCAAACACACAGATTTTAATGTATGTATGTATGTATGCATGCAATATATATCCATCTATCTATAAAAAAAATCTATATAAATCAATAGCTATCTATCTACCTATAGTGTCAGTAAATAACTGTTAACAAATAAGTAATAATACTTGTTACTTTTTGTTTGGTGGGGGAACGCATGATTTGGGGATGTTCTTCTCATCCAGAGCATCCAGTGGATCGGGGAACTCATCGGTTGGCCATCCATTTACAAAGTGCTGCAATAAATTAAACACATTAACATCCTGCCCGAGTATTCAGTAACATTAGGTGATTTGTTACAGGCAAGTAACAGCAAAAGTAAAGGGGAAGATGTACAAAACGGCAGTGAGACCAGCCATGTTGTCTGGTTTGATGGTTTGGAGACAATGGCAACTGACAAAAAGACAGAAAGCAGAGCTGGAGGCGGCAGTGTTGAAAATGTTCAGATTTGCACTGAGAGTGACAAGGATGAACAGGATCAGAAATGAGCTTATTAGAGGGGACACTCCAAGTTGGACCTTTTGGAGGAAAAGTTAGACAATATTGCGTAGGTTTGGATATGTGCTGAGGAGAAGGATACAGATATGTGTGTTGGGAGAAGGATACAGAGAATGGACAGAAGGAACTGGAAACAACTGAAAACAGCCGGAAACGTTAGGCTTGAGTCAACAAATGAAAAACTTTTTCAATTAGTCCACGGTAGGGCTAACTTTAATAAAACAGATATTGTAAAGTGACCATTTATCATACATAAATACACTACAGCATATGGTGTGAACTGTGCGAGTTGTTTTCTCTGTATTTAACCCAGCCAGTAACTGAAGCAGTGGGACAGGACCTTGCTGAAGAATACCTCAGAGGTGCCACCAGCAGTCCTGAGATGTGAATCCATGAATCTCTGATTTCCCTAACCACTTGGCCAACAGCTGCCACCGGATATTAACTTTACAAACTTGTCTATGGCTAAACAAATACAACCTCAAAACAACCTTGAAGACTAGTCTTACTTGAACAATCTCTAACACAGCGGTTAAGTTTAGAAAATACCCAGCTTAGACTCATTTTAAGACTAGCTTTTCAGCGAACTGATGCTATCCACCTTTACAGTAGCATGATAACAGTAAATCAAAAAAGGTAGTGGGTCAACTACTACCGATACAAATTCTTTCAAGTGTGGTTTAGACTTAATTTAGTTTTTAAAAACCCACATAACAGAAATCACATGCTACAGAGTTGAAGTTAAAAAAATACTCCGCTTAAACTCAGTTTTCAGGCTAGCATTCCAGATAACTGCAACCAGGTTGGTAATAAACTTTACAGGACGGGTGGCCAATATAGCTCGTATTAAAACTAAACAGAATATGGGTTTGTCACCTTCGAGCAGACGTAAGTGTTCTTGCTGATGGTCTCCATTTTCAGCCGGTCGGGTGGTCTTCCACACAGACGGATCCACCGCTGACACTTTTGAGAATTTGTCTTTGGTTTCGGAAACGGGTAGAACACAATGCCCTGCACTCTGTTAGGGTATCGGGTGTCGCTTTTACAGGTTCCCCAGGCACATCGTTTCACCATGTTTGTTAATGAATTCTGTATCAAATTAAATAGCAACAGCTCTAATACGGTCCCAAATGCTTGACCGAAAAAATGGCGGATAGTAACCGTTGCTAAGCAGCAATTGGAGGAGCAGGTAAACAAGGCGGTTCAGACTCGGGTTGCGTCCCGAAACCAGCCCACAGCACTTCTCCACTCATACACTACATTGACAAAAGTATTGGGACGCCTAGATAGATGAATGGATCGATCGACCGACAGAGAGGTTTGTAGTATGATGTATTTGAGTTTAACTCTTATGGGAAAATGGCGCCGAGTCGCACCCAGAGCAAGACGAACAAAACACTTCATGTGTGACTTTTCTGTAAAACCAGCACGCGTAGCGGGTGGGGACTCGACAGATCAGCTGTGGTTCTAGGCAAATTTCCTTATCATGATGGCATGATAAAGATAAGGGAGCCGTCCAAACGGCTCACAGAAGCATATGATTTCTGACACCAAACTCTGTCAAGTGACTCCAAGAAAACGGATGGGTGCGTTCATAGGAGCAGAAAAGACCCAAATGGAAATCCAAAAGGATGTAAAAAGTGATATGTCCCCTTTAAGTTGTGATGAAAATCGCTACAAAGCCCACTGACTGATAACAGGATAAGTCTTGAATTGTATTTTTTGTTAGAGCATACACTCAGTCATACTGTTTCACCTGGATTACAAATTGTGACAAACCCTTGTAAATAACAAACCCTTGTTATGGAGTCCCATGAAAAATTTACATTTTCTTTGGGAGATATACGAAGTGATGCTACAACAGCAAACGTTAGCCTAGAGTAATACACAAAAGTCATCATTTGAATGTACTTACATCTCCCTCATCTGCTGACTTGCCACGGAGAGTAGGTACAGCTCCCCCCATCAGACGAAGTTTGATGGCTAATCCTGCTGTATACTGTCCAAGGTTCTCAAAGCAGTCTACCTTGAAATGATTAGCACACACCACAAGATACTTGCCGATTGTTGCTGGGGCATGGCCATCAAAAATGAAATGGAGCCACGCGGTTCTTAGGTTTTCTTTGGCTGGTAGATAGTGTAGAGATTTGTGTTGTTTTTTACAGCCAACAACACAACACTTCATGTGTGACTTGCCTTTGCCTCTAGTCATAGCGCTCGGCGTCTTACGCACGTGCTTGTAAAACCAGCAGGCAAAAATGGCGACTCTTCAGCTAATCTAGTGGGTGGGTCTATGTACGTTTCCTTATCCTGACGTCAGGACAAGGGAGCCATTTAAACGGCTCATAGAAGCATATGATTTCTGACACCAATCTTTCAGCTGACTCACAGAAAACAGATGGATGTTTTTTCGCACTTGGAGTGTTTATAGGAGCAGTAGAGACCAAAATGGAAATGCAAAAGAATACAAAGAGTGAGTTTTGCATGGTATGGTCCCCTTTAAGAGGCGTGTCCCAATACTTTTGTTCATATTGTATTCGTGTTCGAAGGTTCCCATGATAACCCGTTCAATATTTAGCTCACAGCGGTTAAAGATCCCATGACATGCTGCTTTGTATGCTTTAACATATAGGTAGGATTCGGGACATTTCCTTGATAGCCAAGAAGTTGTGATCAGTGCCTGTAGCCCTGTTGTTGTAAGACTCCTCAAATTTTACCCATCTGCTCATCTGATCACCCTGGTTTGCAGAGGCGCTCACTCAGTCATTTCAATATAAGGAAAAGCAGATAACGCGCGCACCATAACACTAACGGCTACACGGTTATCCAAATGCCAAAGAAGTACAACACTCGAGTTCATGTGTGCATTTACACACAAACCTGATGCCATCTACCTTTACATTTGCGACAGTAGCCTGCTAACTGGGCTGTTAGCTGCAGAGCTAATGTTACAACAACATTCTAGGGGTAACAAGCTAAGTAGGTAAGTAAAGCTTTTTTTAGTCATCTCAGCCATATACATAGTACATAGTGATGCGAAATGTCGTCCTCCTGGACCATAGGTGCAACATTTAACTAGGCAACCATTCAGAGCAAAGCTACACAATTTTATAGAAGTTGACTTACCCGTCTGACGTTTGTAGCTGAGCCAAGGAGAGTTGGTACTGATCCAGACTTAATTTTCAGCCGTTCAGCAAGACCAGCTCTGTATTGGCCCAAGTTGAAGAAACAGTCGTCGGCGAAATGTTTGGCGCAGACATACAAAACTTTAGGAAGTTGTGTCGGTGCATTTCCAGAGAAAATGAATTGAACCCACTGGTTCTTCAGACGCTCGCATGAAGGAACTAAAAAAATACATTTGTGCTCATTTGCACATCTAAGCACCGAGCAACTGCCATGCTTCGCTCGTTTGCGAGCCATGATGTCTCTAGAGGAAAAGTGGTCTCTCACACGATCGCAAATGTTTGGAGAGTGACTCGCTGCAGACTGCTGTAGAGTGAAGCGCCACCAGAAACACGCGACCTCCACAGGAAGCACGTGATCTACCTCCACAAGCTCTGTTTATATTTCGGTCAGCTCGTTCTGTTTTTTTATTGGTTCATTTATTTGAGTATATTATACTTAATTATATCATTCTGTTCATCCCTTTCATCTCAGGTTGGAAATGCCTGTTTTTAGATTATTCAGACAATTGCAGAATCAAAGGTATTGTGTAGCATTTGACCTTTTTGAGTTTTTTGACTGGTTTATACAGATGTGTTTTGTACTGCTTTATAGAGAATCAGCATTTACACTGATGATCTATATGTCACCCAAACTTATATGTCAGGAAACTTGCAGAGAAAATCGGTCCATGAGTTGGAGGTATGTAATCACGTGTGAGAATATATGGTGATTTACTTGTACAGTTTTATTGAAGAAATGTTAAGGGACTTTTATCCCATTATGATAACAATGGGGTTTCCAAGCAAGACTTTGGGGCTGACTGTGGAATATTCAAATGTGACTTTCCCATATTTTGGACTGTTAAGATCATTTTGAAGAGAAGTAATGAATATCGACATTTTTTTAACAGTCTGGCTTATACATGGTGCTGGATGCTCCTACAACATAGTAAGTAGCTTAGTTTTTTGGAGAGCAATGAAGTATTAGTCTGCAAAGAAGTCACTACATGTACCAAATAGATTTTTAATAGTTAGACATGCCGACATTGCGGAAATGGTTGCGTCTGCTCTTGATGGAAAACTTTGTTGTCTGTCTGTCTGTCTATGTATCTTTGCTTTCATGTTTCAAACAAATTTAAGACCCTGTAACAATATCAACATTTCTCTCCACTAAGTTGCATACTGGACAAAGAGTCAGAAGCTGTGCTGAAAGGTGCCCATGTGACCGTATTTAGAATAAGAATGCGCAAGTCATAAATATATATGGGCTGTAACGGTACATGCATTCGTTCCGACCCGTCACGGATACGACGGAGAAGACGTGATTGAAGTAATACCGAATCACAGGGACCAAAAAGCGCAAATAAATCATAAACCTGGGTCGTAGTGTGGTGCAATAGTGCCACCTACTGGCGTAACACTTGCACTTACATGAAAATATAAGCAAGAGTATATGCAACTTATATTGCAGTGTACATTTGACAAAATATTTCAAAGTGCATGCAGACAGTACAAATAACATTAAAATACCATTAAAAACCAAGAGGAGTAAACCACTAAGCATAAAAAAACAGCAATCATTAAAAACATTGAGAGAAATTTTTTCAGGCTTTTCAAATACACTTCTGTGAGTTGTACTTATATTCATGAATTGTCTGTACTGATGACTAATTAAAGACATATTGGTCTCACCATTCAATATGATAAAACTTATACTGTGGGTTTCTTCTTTTAACACCTAAACTATGAAATACTTTTTCCAGTTGACAGTGAAGATTATTTACTAATACACTAAACTTGTCTGCCTCAAACCAATGAATTACTTACAAATGCAGCAATGAAATTCTGTCCTCAACCCTTTGTTGATGCATTTAGTGTAGTATGCAGGCTTTTACTCACATAGTTGCTCATCTGCTGGTGCAAGTGCCACAAAGCCCAAAAAAGAGGACCTCGCTTTAATATTTTTGTCATATTTTGTAAGGCTTTTACAAAAATAACATTCATAAGGTTATGAAACTTCGAGAGCAGTCTATTATATATTTAAAAAACCCACCTTTTTAAATGTATTGTAAAATTGCCTATACAATACGATACAATGTCTGCAATGTTGGTGCAATAATTATGAATTATGAACGAATGTCCAAAAAAACTACTACTGCTACAGTGATCAGTCTTTCAAGTGTGATGTGGACTGAATTTACTTTTTAAAAACCCAAAACAGGGATTTAAAAGATCACACGTTGCCAGGACATTGCTAAATATGAACTGACTTCCTCCAAAAGCCTGAAATCACATGCTACAAAATTGACAAAAATGGTACAGGATCACAGATAATGAGATACACAACTTTATTGAGGGAGGGGGAGGGGGAGGGGGGTAAAAGTAGCAGGACATTTAAGCCAATTGAGTGAACTGTATTTCATTTTCACAGCTGTGAAGGGTTGGGCCAAGGAGAATCTGAAGAAAAAAAAACAGACCCTTTTAATTGAACAAAGGAATCAGGCTCATAATGCCACTGCTGTGCAAAATGACCCAGCACCCTGTGATGACATGCATTGCAAGAGTACAGCCCTGAAGAAGCAGCACAGCCTACAGTCAAACTCCCTCTCCCTGAGTAGGCCAGCACTGCGGTCACACAGAGGTGGCACGAGGTGAGAGGTTCAGAGAAAATGACTGGACACATGGACCACAAGGCAGAAAAGCAGGAAGCAGAGAAAAGATTCCCTTGGGTTGACGGGATCCGGATCAGAGCTGAAAACTGTGGCGATTCCTGCAGGGTTTTGCTGTATTCCTGTTTGAGCGGACAGTTGGGACCGTTCCTCCCACGGGATAAAATGGCCTTAAGACAGTGTCCAAACACAAGAGCATAAACAACAGTTTGTAAATGTGTCCTGCCAACATCACATGGCATATTTCTGCGTCCATTCCCGCGCTATTCTGTTGTATCTGCAAAAACGACAAAGAAACTAAATATTATCCTGAAAATTTTAACCATGTTCAGATCAATTCATGATTCAAGAGAGATTTATTGTCAGTACCACAATATACACAGTATACAGTGTATCGAAATTCCGTTTCATGCAAGCCCCCCCCCCCAATGGTGCATTATGTCTAAGAAATAAATATAAATATAAGAATATAAAACATAGGGGAAAAAAATTACCAATAAATATAAAGCTAGTCCTTACCCATAAATACTAATCTAAAGTTTCTATTTTAACTAACTATAGTACAAGAAACAAAGACCGGACAATAGACAATACAAAAGTGAGCGTGTGCAAGTGGTTCAAGGAGACATGAACAGAACTGAAAGTAGATTCTGCAAAAACAGTGCCTTTGCCACATAACCTTAAAGCTAAAAGGATGTCAAAGGATGTCTACAGCTTTACTGAAATTCCCCGATATTCAAAAAACAACTCTTAGAAACAATGTTCCAGTTTCTTTCTTTGTAACACTGAAAAACTTTCATGGAGTAGAAATATTGCTTTTTGCTTGAGACACAAAAAATTATCCATACACTGATAGTAAAAAAAATAAAGTATGCTTCCTCTCGTCTTCTTGTCGAGAAAAAAAACATTTTGAAATAATTTATACACAATTATTTTCCTTATAGGAATGATCTGTTGTGCATGCTTAGCAAATAAAAGCAGTGCTTGAAAATCTACACAAAAGCACTAATGGATATTAAAAAATTACACTACACAAGAATCTGCCATGCCATTGTAATGCTTTAGAGTTTGTTTTTGCAACCATGCTTGACTTAGTTTTAATAAAGGTGGTCTTTACAATATTTTAACCACATGATACAAACAAAGGTTGCATCTCTATTGAAAGTAGCTTCAATAGAAGAATTGCTGAGGGAAAGAAAAAGGACTTGACAGAATGTAACACAGAGGATACATCACTGCTAGTTAAGTGAATCAATCACAGCTCAAACAAATAAGCTTGTGGTTAAGAGCTCAAAGGCCAAGTAAGAAATAGGCAAACAAATTCATTGGTCCTCACTGGGTAAGCAATTTCTTTGGTTTCAGACTACCGATACCCCGTGGTTCATTAGGAAGACAGCAAAAACATACATTTACAGACATTCCAACACATACCAGACACAGTAAACAGGTTAGCGAACCACCTGCTTAAGAATACAATTCTGCCTGAAATGATTCTTCGTTTATGCCACAGCGTGTTCTTGGCTGTACCTGGCAGTCACCCTGTGTGTATTAGTGATCCATGATTGCGGTGGTCACACATTCATGCAGTGCCACACAGGAAGCAGCATCAATACAACACACCAATCCTTCTATACTGCTTTCATTACTGCTCACAATGCACAGTGCCTTACCCCTCACCTACAACATGGCGTATTTCTCTGTCCATTCTCTGGCCATTTTATTGTACCTGACAAAGTAGTTTAAAGAGACACAGTGGGTAACTACAGGTCTGAACTGTGCACTGATACTTTTTGTGAGGGAAGGAGTGTACAAGAGAGATCAACAGCATCAGCATATACTTACTTCTCTGTGTCTGTCTTGTAGATTCGTGCAATTTCTGGCACAAGAGGATCATCTGGGTTTGGGTCACATAAGAGTGAGCAGATGGACAGGAGAACTAGAGAAAGGAGAAGCAGTTACTGAGAAATGGCTCACATGTTTGTTTTTTTTAATAGATACTACCTGTCAAAAGGTTTTGCAAGTTTTTACCACTTACCCAATTATTTCATAAACTGCAGATTCTTTTAACTTGTTACTACAGTTTGAGTAAAGCACTATAAAATAAAAATTTCCTTTAGGTCATGCAAAAAAACATGTTTTTTTCTTAACAGGTTTTGTGGTGATGCAGAGTCAAATTCTAGGCTGTTCTTTAGCTTTAAATGTATCCCATTGACTGCCTTCATTAAATACCCAACACTTGTCTGGTGACCCATATTATATTAGACTATATTTGCTATAATTACATTAGGCCTTTTTTAGGTTATTTCAAATGGTAAAGATACTGTAAATGTATTTAGTTAGCAGAGAACACAGAGTGTGTTTTTAAGAAAATCTCAGTGTGCCAAAACTTTCGACTGGTAGTGTACATGTGACCTCAGGTCAAGTGTGAAACCTGAGCTTCCGAACAGGACTCGGATCGCAACTAAAGATTCACTTGCTTGAACGTTGCACATTATTATCAATTGTAATACATTTTACAACAATAATTATTTATTTCTGAACAGTTTCCGCCATGGTGACTGTTCTTAGGCAGTACTTTCTTAAAGGAGACAAGTGAAAGAGATATCTGCAGTTTATCAGATTTCTCAGGCATTTGTCACTTGTTTGAAGTGTCTGGCATACCAATGCACTCATTTTTGTAGAACAACCACTTCCAGAGAAAGCAGCCACCATACGGAAATCAGTTTCATGTGTAAACAACCTGTTTGTGGACTGGAGGGTGTGCCGGTCTTTAGAAGTCCTTCTGTGAGTCTTCTGAGAAAAAAATCTTTAAATATGGAAGCACAGGTCGGCGTCCCATTTAATTTGACTGGCACACATGACATTCAATTTTTTTTTCTCAGAGGTGCAGTTTTTCCTCATAAATAATCGTGACAGGTAAAATTTGACATAAGTTGACACAGCAAATGAGAGGACACTATGCGTGATGCATGTTCCATTAAATCAGATGAAGACCAAATCATGGCCCAAATTCATAAAGCCATATTCTTAAACAGATACTTAATTAGTACTACTGTTTTCCTTTTCTTTTTAAATAAAACCAAACGTATTTCTGTTCAAGTTAATCTGAAAAGAATCTAGCTTTCTATAATAGAACAACTCTTTCCAATCTTCCTTAAAACTCATGAGATGTCAGACCACAAGTTGTTCATACACCACCTAGGTAAAGCCAAATGAAGGCAGAGGTTCACCACAGAACACATTTAACACCAAAATCTGACTTTCTTAGCAGTGTACTCTGTTCTGAAAGAAACCTCCAACATCACAAAACTATTAAAAACCATTAAATAGACTCCACTGTTTATGTTGTGTTTTCTAGATGAAAATAATCTTCCTCAATTGGAAACAGTTCCTATTCCAACTTCTAAAACATAAACCGACCATAATGCATGCACACATCACAGGTTCTGGTTTATTGTTTTCAAATATGTTAATGGTACTCCGCAATAAACAGTAAATGTGCACTAAATGTGCAGTATGTTCTTAGAAAATCAATGTACTAAACCCTCATCTTTAATTCTGGTTTAACACTATTAACCACCTCAAAACTGCACTGCTGCTCCCATCTCTTCATAAGAACACAAACTGCATGTGTAAATAAGCCTTTGGCTGTGTTGTTTTCAAAACACACATTCGGACAATGAGGCCTACTGGTACTGGAGTCACCCTAAAGATCAAGGTCTATACACCTTCCATGTACAAACTCAGATGTTTTGAGAAGTCTTACAAAACATCTATCATTCATATGAATATCAAAACTCAACTATGTGTACCTTTAGAAATTGTAAGTGCGGGGGACCACTGGGACCTGAGAATATCCAAACAAATGCTGCCATTACTGTTAATGTTTGGGTGGTAGATTCTCGTGGTGAATGCGACCTAAAACAAAAGACAGCCTTGTTAAGACAAGATTAACATCACATGATATACAACATGATACACATACACTCTGGACATATGACTATGTATTTCTCTTCTTCACCTTTGGGGGTTTGAAAGGATAGTCTGTCGGGAAGTGTATGGTCAGGAAGAAGACACCACCCTGATATGGGCTCTCATTCTGCAATAATGACAAACAAATCATGTCATTCATTTCAGGTGCATTGGTTTGCTCATACAGGGGTTCAGTATGTAGCTAGAACAACTGAACCCAATACGCATAGAAAATTAAACATCTTAGACAAACATCTGTGGGTGTGTGTGCGTGTGTATATATATATATATATATATATATATATATATAATATATATATATAACAAATTATAATAAACTCTGTCTATTACTCTCTCCCAAAAACATGAACACTAGGATGAGTCATACTTACAGGGCCCATGATTGTAGCCTGCCAATGAAACACTGAAAGAGGAAAAGAAAAGATCACCTGTAACATTGATTACGTTAATTGATCACTGTGTGAAATGTCTGGGCTACAAGAACTCACCATCGTCCCCCACTGGACCCGCTGAACACTGTGCTGGAGGATCACGGGCCAAATCGGTCAGTTCCTTTCAGAAAAAAACAAGTAAGTTATAGAATGTGTGTATTTGAGTGTGAATTCAAGAAAGCAAGATCAAAGGACGGTGGGACATCCTCAGGTCCTCCGTGATATTTGCTACTGTAATCAGGGCAATCCAATTTACACATGGAAGTTTGACAACTGATAAAAGGTCAATAGTGACTCATGCTGTCACCATGGTGATTACAGATGATTGTGGCAATATGAGATGTGCGGGTGCTGCGTGTTGGCAGACTGTATTTTTAGCTTATAGGGTCACGAGGGACGGAGGGTGGAACAGAACCTAAACAAGTACACAGGCATGTCTGTCTCCAACCCGGGCCCCAACGTTTATTTTTACTGGTGGGTGGGTAGACACCTGAAGTCCTGGGGGGGGGGGGGGGGGGGGGGGTTTCGCTGGGT
>JBBJLR010000153.1:10585440-10598501 GCA_037577145.1 Brachypetersius gabonensis
CCCCCCCCCCCCCCCCTCCCCCCCCCCCTCCTCTTTCGCTGAGTTAGCTGGCAGATCCCCATAACTACCCAACTCTCATTTCTGGAGCGTTGCACAACTGCAGCTCCATTTGAGAACTAAAAACAACTCTGTGACATGCTTTCAATGTGAGAATCTAGTTGCCACATTCACCAAATTCCATGAGGCCACAGACGGTTAATGTCAAACGCAGCTAAAAAAAAAACAAACCAGAAACTTCAGTGATTAACACTGAAAAACATTTTTAAAAATCTCACAAAGAGGGGCTAAGAAAAGACTCGGCCAGTGAATGGGGGGTAATGTGATATCCACGCCACCATGAATGGCCCACCAGTGTCTCTGCATTGAGAAACTGCTTTGAACAGTGTGCTTCGAAAGACACACGTGACGATTGAGGTGTGACTGATTTATGAAATCTGCATCGAATTAATACTAAATTACCACACAGGACAAAGGGGTTGGAATTAATGAGAACCACAGATCATAAATATATGTAATTCTATGTATGTGTGATTTAATGGGAAGCATAAACCATATATGAATCTTAACCTTGTAAATCCTATTCAATAAACCACATAGGCCAAAGGATGTGTGCTTTAATAGGACGAACAAATATATATAGCGTATGATTTAACCATAAATTATATTAATCCTAACCTTAATTAATCTTATTCATTGAGCAGATAGGAAGTTGATCTCAGTATTTAACTCCTGATCTAAATCCTGATGGTCTTAGATTAAATCACTATAAGAAATGTCTGCAACGTTGGCAGCCTGTCTACGCTTTTCACTTTTCACCGACACAACAGTACGTCTTAACAGCGATGATTTATATTGTTCTGTTCGTTTTTAAGACTCATTTAAGGCGAGAAGCCAAAAAAACAAAGTGTAACACGTTACTGTGTTATAATCATGAACGTTAGCAGCTACAAGGTGAAATCGTTCAGTTGCAGCAATAAAGACACAGTTGCTCGATGAACACCACGGCACAAAATGACAAACATATTTCTTGGATGGGACCGTACTAGTGGGTGATTAGTTTCGTTCGAAAGGGCAGCAGAGGCTTTTATTCTTACCTTTTGGATTCGTTTAAGGGCCATCTGAGCAGTGCGTGTGTGTTGGTTTGGGTAACCGGAGCTCCAGTCCTCTGCTGACACGGAGAGATAGAAAAACACTAACGGGCAGTCACTGAGACCCAGTCCGCTTCCATACAGCAAAACACGGCCTCACTCAACACCCAGCACCGCTGCTAGACCAAGACACGACTCCGTGCTCAAGTAAAATTAAACTAAAAGGCAATTTCAGGGCTGAACAAGATGTCCGTTACGTTGACCACCCTTCCGCTTCTAGTGACGCATAAAAGGACGGAGCCGATCTTCTACTGCCGCCTACGGAGCCGGAGACTGCGGAAAGTGCCAGAGCCTCACACTCTTACACCGGGGCTGTCGATAAAAAATATTTCATCAAACAGTTAAAAGAAAACGATTTGTTGTAGAATTTGGAGAGGTGAACGAGTAGAGAATATAAAAACATCCTCGCCAACCACATTTTCTCACCTTCAAAAGAAAAAGTGCGAACATACACTGTATGGACAAAAATATAGTGACGCCTGACTGTAACACCAACAGGCGCCTAATAATGTATTTGAATGTAATGTCATTAGACTTTGATATGTAGTTAATATAGACTTTTAAAATGGAGCTTCCACAGCTTATGGGAAGGCTGTCACAAGATTTCCAAGTGTAGGAAATTATGCCAATTCATTCTGTAGAGCATTGATGAGGGCAGGCACTGATGTTGGAAGAGAAGGCCTGGCTCACATTCTCAGTTAGTTTCATCCAAAAAAAGGTGGTGGATGGGGTTGGAGGGATCTGTTCTGTTTAGTCAAGTTTTTCCACACCGAACTAATCGAACCATGTTTTAATGGCCCTTGCTTTGTGCACTGGTGTACAGTCATGCTGGAATAAAAAACAACAACTGGTGTACCCCAGTACTTACGTCCATATCGTGTAAACCAGGAACACTTCATCAAATGACAGGAGAGAGATCAAAGACCACATCTTATCAGCACATACTGAGACAAGACGGGCTGGGAGTTGTCCAGGCTTGTAGGACAGTGAGAAAGTAGTTCAGTATATGCTGTGGGTAAAACGGGAACATAAAGGGCCAAACAAATTTAGGCCTATCATGAATACTTTACTAAAATGATTACTCCACTGAAATAACAGAGTCAGCTTGATTAGCTCAACATTTGAATGATACAGGGCATCCACAGATTAGTGTTTTATACTATGTGCCCCTGTGATCAGAAGGTCATGGGTTTGAATCAAAGGACTGCTAGTGGTACCACTGAGGTACCCTTGAGCAAGGTACTGTCCCCACACACTGCTACCCGGGCGCTGTGTCACTGGCTGCCCACTGCTTTACTTTGTGAAAGAGTTACATAAAAAGTAGAAGCTCACGTTGTTGACACCATGTGCTGTGTTCACGTGTGACTATAAGGGCCCACTTTACTTTGTTTAGCAGACTGAAAATTCTCCACTTCAAAGACTCCACATAAAAACAATGAACATTATTATTTTTTTTTTTAACGTGAAGGATGTTTTTTAAAGACTTATGGTGGTGAACATGTAAAAGAATGTATAGCAGTTGGAAATAACATGGTATCACAATAAAGGAATTAAACCTAGGAAAAGGACCAAGCAGTGGAACAAAACATTTCATAAAATACATCTGGACAGTGGACGCAATCACACAATTTATGTATGAAAATCACAAGTGAAACACACAGTTTGCAAAGTACAGAAATACATTGAGGCACAGTCAGTAATCTACATGCTTTGCGCTGATCGGCGGTTACACAACCCTCACTGAGTCATCCGAACCTGCATGTTCAGCTACAACATATAGAAGACATTTCAGATATGCCATTGGCATAAGAAAGACAGGAAAATAACTTGCCCAGAACAAGTGAATTAAGTTAATTGAACTACTATACAGTGTTTCAAAAAGTCTTCACATATTGTCAGTTCCATGATTGAATCAGGTAACCTTTCTCAAGTAAAGGCAACTGTATTTGTTCAAGGCTGGCCGATCTCACAACCTATGCATCTTAACCCATTTCAACACATACTAAGATTCAAGAATGTCAAGGGGAAATATATTTGGTACTGCCTGACATGATAATACCATAACAAGGTCCTAGCATATGGTCAGCATGATGAAAGGAAGCTTAACTCCTCCACAAATGTTAGTGCTGTTCGTCTTTGGTGCCCGCATGTAATTAAAAGTGTTCTGCCATTCCTAATTTTCCTCAAGTCTGTTCTGATGGCTCCCTGAGTAGATTACTACTACTGGAACACTGAGAGATAGTAGGGAATTCATGGCTCTCTGGCTGGTCTGTGCTATTTTTTTCTGAGTCCATTACTGAATTGGCCTCTTCGGGCTGGTTAGTCCTCTGCTTAGGGTCCCTGTGTTCTTCAGTGGAGGGGTTTCCTTCTGATGAGTCTGCACCAGACCTGCTGTTTAAGTTCTGCAGACTCATCTTGTCACGTGGTCCCTCTGATTCAGAACTCTCATCTAGTGATTGAGCTTCATTTCCTTGTGAGCCCTGCTCTTCGTTGTGTTGGGTGTCAGTATGCTCAGTGGGCAGTTCCTGCTGAGGTGTGTGGGGTTGTGGTCCTGCTGGTTCCATAGGAGTTTCACCTGCAGCAGCTGTCGGGGTTGTAGCGGGGGGTTTGATGGAGGTGTGGCACATAGGGCACGTTTCCTGCACGTACAGCCACTTCCTTAGACAGTTCCCATGAAAGAAATGACCACAGTAGGTTATCACTGCTGATGTCATATCCTGTTGGAGAGAGAGGATATGGACAGTTTCAGTTTGGACAGCTTGCGGTTTACACAAATACTTCCTTTGAGCTTTAAAAAACATTCATTATCACACAGACATGTGTTCATTGTGACAACCATGATCATTATCTACTTTCCTGTGGGTTTAACCTCAGGTCATATCTCACACCTTGGTCCAGTTAATGAAAGACTCCTATATATAATCATGAGTTGGATCAGATCAAGAGCCGAAGGTAAATTCCACAGGAAGGCAGATCTCTAAGAAGAGGCTAGATGGTCACTAAATCACTGATTTACATGGAAAACTAGTAAAGGAAAAGAAATCTTGATTAGTCAAGTTTTTCCATTGTAATATCTATCTATATGCCAACAATAACCAAAAAAGGAAAGACAGGCCAATTTAATTAGGCCGGAAGCTGACCTGAAAACAGATGGAACAGACATCACTGTGTTCATGTAGCTGCTGAGCGCTGGCCCGTGGGAGTGAACTGATCTTGCGTGCTGCTTCCCGCCTGAGCAGGAAGCTTTTCCAACCAGCCTGGGCACGCAACCAGACATTGCAGTATGAGTGGATGATGATGACTGAGGCCCCCATCCAGCTCCACTCACCCCACAGAGACTCCCATGCCCCGTACGCCACTACACATAATGCCACGGCGAACTCCAGTGCCCGGCAAACACCATTCACATAATACACCACTTCATCCAGGCCGGGCAGGGCTGCACTGCGCCACACCTCCACCATGAAGAGGCAATAGATCAGCAGAGTGCCTGTCACCTAGGATACACCCCAAAGGTGAGGTGAGAAACATGAATAAAACAACTTTTTGTTTTAACATTATGGACTGTCATGTTCTGCATTTGCAAATGAGGATTTTGCCTTTTCTTACAAGAGAAGGTAATCTGCGTACCTGCAGGGAAGTGAGCATGCAGCTGGATACCAGGATGAGAAGCCAAAAGTCCATATGGAAGAACTGTGAGATCTTATACGCCATGAACGCCGGGAACAGCAGCAGGAAAGCACACATGCTCAGCCCCCGTGCATGCTTCCACACACTCCTATGGAAACACATCATCAGATTTGTTTGTTCAGGGTTTGCATTTTAGCCACTGTACTCACAGCCACCTTAGAAATGACAACATACAAGTGAACTGAAAGGTGGTTAGACTTGGAATGTCCATTTATGTCCATGTACAGGTTTATAAGTTATACTGTGTCGACAAGTCATGTGTTTTCCTCTCCTCTCTCTGTGTGCGCTTGTGTACACAATGCAGTCTCCGCCTCTGATTGTCTTACGCTGAGATGCATTCCTTGACATAACCAATTACTATAGTCCCTTCATATGAAGGGTGGTAATGTTGGTGCATGGAGGGGAATCTAAACACAAGACCACAACAAGATGAGAGACATGGCAGCAGAGGCGGTAGGTGACAGACACAGATCACATGTATAGAGATACTTCACTCCAAACCACACAAACAGTGCTGTGACCTGCAAAACCGGTGTTAAGGTAAAGTAAAAGTACTAGCGTTCTGCATGTTGTCTGTTAACGTTACAGAGAACTTTAAGAAAAGTCGCTCATTGTTGGACACCTGGGTTTCTCCAGTGTGTGTGATGACGTCATCAAATGACTTGTCGACTCGTCTTTATTGATGGATAAGCCGACCTGAAAAAAATCTGAAGTTGTTAAGCCCTACTGTACACTGTTTTTCTTATAAATGCTGCACCATATATGTCTAGGGCTTCAAAAACATTTACACTAAGCAAAAACATCTACTACTTTGTTATATGAACATATCTGTATATTGAAAAAGGGAAGAAATAGACAAAGAATCAGGCCACACCACTGAAAACCGTTTTACTAGTATGAAAATGCACGATAACTACGCTATAATAAAAATGGCCATAATAATCTATTTTGATGAACTGCCGACTGAGAAATAAGCATTTGAGGAAGATTCAAAAATTAAAATCAAGAACTGAAAAAGATACTGACAGTGAAGTTCTACCTGTTTCTACTGGCACCAAGTCCCAGAATAATGGGCTCAGTTATTTCACTCATGCTCTGCAGGGTTGAAGTGAGTACAATGAACAGGATGATGAAGAGGAGGAAGCAGCGTTGCAGAGCCGCCATTTCTAACAAGCCGGTCTGTAGAGCTAGCAACAACAGAGTCACGCCTTCTGTAACACCCCTAAAAATACACACACAAACAAGACACATCAAATGGCATATTTATGCATAAATATACACATCCATTCACAGGTACTAAATAAACTTACCTGTGCATGACATTCTGATTCTGCAGTGCTGTGAAACCTCCCAGGTAGAACTTGCAGAGATTTAAAAGTCCCAGAGCCGAATACGAAACCACAAATGTCAAGCCCAGCAATGAGTAAGGGCTGGCACAGCACTCTGACACACTTATGCAGACGCATGCACACCCACACGCGCACAGACACACATACACACACACAAATATTAACACATCAGCACACATAAAAATTTTGTTTTTCCAAGTGTGCAAGATTACTGAATTGGCGTGTCGTGCAAAAGAGCCCACATATATGCCTTACAGCTGTACCTTTTGTACATTATAATATTTGTAACACTATGACATGCAAACATAGGACATGACAGAACAGGACAAAGGTTCACAGATTTTCAAGAACAAGAGCTACTGCCATTAATCAAGCGCTTGAAATGAAACTTTAAGTGGCACTAAACCAGTTACTTTACAATATACAAACATGGCCACTTCATTTTCTGAACAAACAACCACTAAACCTACAGGTGAGTATACCTGATGTTATTTATGGGAAAATAGTAAATGGGGAAAAAAACTATGTATCTTTTGTGTTAAAATACCTTGCGTGGCAAATATTTGTTTTAGGCCAACACAATTGTAAAACAACGTTCTTAAAATTTCTCTGAGGAATATGTTAGAAGCATCTGTTAGGAATGACTAATGATCTTAACCGTTTACTGATGCAAATTAGATCAATTTCCATAAAATGTAACACGTGATTATACGTGATGGGTAGTTTAGTAGTTCTGACCTGGTAAGAAGATACAAAAGAACCCCTTCTTGGGTGGCAGAGGAGGTCCCAGCATTGGAAGCAAGCTGAACTCCGAACAGCACAAACCAGAAGACACTGAACAACACAGGCACAGCAAAACTATGCCAGAGAGACACGCCCACTGCCAACAGTCGGTACAAATCAGTTATCTATAACCAGAGACATCAGAGAAGTGCAGAGACAGGGATGTGGCAGTACAGTGTGTGTGCATATTTAAGCGTACTCTCACAATTTGTGTTTGCAAGTCATAGTAACTAAGGTAAAATGTACTTAAAATGTCTTTACCTCTACTTGCGTTACTTCACTGTAGGCTGCTCTGGCCAGTCGATATGGTACAAAGAGATTCACGAGGAGGAATACAGCGACCTCTAACCCCGTTATGCCCACGGAAACAGTGGTGAGTATGAGGAGAGTGTCCCGAGAAACTAAACACACGCGTGCCAGCAGAGGGAGCAGGTGAGCAGAGAAAAGCCACACACAACGGGTGCGCATCAGGAATGCACATAGTGTGGTGATTATAATCTGACCTGTGAATGTATGAACATACAGACAAACATACAGAAGATCAAAATCACCCGAGGAGACCCAAAGAACATGACCGCTAGTATGTTTACCCAGCCTGCAAAATCAAGCCATCTTCATTCATTACCTTGAATTATGGGCTGTTTTCTTGGTTACCATCTTGTTCACTCCTACTACATCTCACTACTTTGTTTGAGAAATTCCCAATTAATGAATTAATATAAATTTTGCCAAAACTTTAGAAAAGTCATAATGAGTATTGTATCTCAAAACATAGTCAGTGCGAACAAAACAGAAGAATAAAAGAAATGTGTAAATATAATCAAAAGAAAAAAAATTCAGAATGTATTTCAAAATGTACATTTTTGAATTCAGTAACATGTATTCATAATAAGGTTATATTGCTGTGCTTTGTACATGCAAACACAAATTAAAATAAAAATACTATTTATACTATGTACATTATAAAATTATATACTCTTTACAATCATATGCTTTCATCTAAGAAGATTACCTAGATATTAACCTAGCAGGCTATAAATTAAAGTCACTAAGTCACTTTAAGGTAGAGGTTCACTAACTGATGCCTGGAAAAGTTTGGTAAACCAACAGGCTGTTTGTTGCTGGAAATGTTCAAACCATTTAAAAGCCTCATTTGAACATTTTCACAGACTGACTGGGTTAGGGGCAACACATTTTTGACATCACCCTCTATCCAGGCTTCACCCTCTATCAAGTGGTTGAAGTTAATGTAAGACAGTTTGTACCTACTTGTAAGTGCAGTCACAAAACGGTTCAAGGCTGGAGGATCCAGGAAGAGCGCACCGTCATATCCGTACTGACCCTCTGCGAGCACATACTCTCTGTTAATACCAAGAAGAAAAAAAAACAACATCCATGCATTTGAATAGCTGGGTGGAATTATTTTTGTCATTTCTCAACATGGGGAGTATACACTAATTAAAAGAGACAAATATTTAATGACTTTTCTATCTCCTGCAGTAGCAACAGACAGGCTTCAAAATGCCCACATCCACTGCAAGGGAAATAATTAAGCTGGTGCTGTAGTGAACTTCCAGGCTGACAAACCATTTGAAAGTCGTATCAGAAGAAAGCCCTTTCGTCCATCTAACCATGAACGTAAGATGCCTGGATTACTAGACTGAGATATATGGTCATAGATAGTTTGGTATAAAAGGGTCATACACTACTTTTGTACTGTTAAGTACAGTGAAGGATCGGTGATGTTTTTGGGGATACTTTACCATGAAAGGCAAACTTTCTTAGGTTTCATGACATCACAGACTTTAAGTGATGAAGATTTTAAGTGCAAATCTATCTCTGCCAGAAAAACTAAAACTGGGTCACGGCTGAATGTCTGCTCCAATCCACACAAAAATGACCACAGAATCAAACTGTGTCAATCCCAGTCTCCAGACAAAAATCCCATTGATGGCCTGTGGGGTGAGTTGTCAGCCTGAATGAGAGGACTTCGAACAGAGGCATCCTGAACTACAGCCTCAAATGTTTTGTTAACGGCCTCAAAAACAATAAAAACGTAGAGATTTGATGATACACTGCCATGGTGAGAGCAACAGCATGTCTATTGTTTGATTGACATTAAGACGGTCACATTTTGGGGCTATTGGGGGGATTCTGTCGGATCTACAAACGTATACTGTGGTGTTAATGTAACATTGACATGTATGAAAACTAAGATAGAATGTGTGTGCATCTGTTGAGCTGCGATTCATTAATTTACATATTTTCAGATGACTTTCATATACCACGCTGCTACCTGGATGTAGGGATACCTGGAACTGACTGTTATTCTGATATGTAAAGATCCTAAACCCTGATATTTTTGTCTATAGAGGACAAAGAAAATTCTATTTGGTACACATAAACAAATTTAGAAATTGATGCAACCCACTCCAAAAAAATTGAGGCAGAGACAATCGAAGAATCCCCATCTAAACCTCGCAAGCTCTTTGCCACCTTTTCATCTCTTCTCAAACCTCCTTCTCTCCCTGTATCTCTAGATCTGTTATCAGAAGATTTCGCAAAGTTCTTCCACAAGAAGATTGATAACATTCGGGCATTGTTTCCTCCTACCACTACGCGGCCTGCCAGACAGAGACCTGACCACGCATACCTTCTCGCCGCTCTCTGCTGATGGAGTCTCACTTCTCCTGACATCCAGCAGACCTACCATGTTTCCGCTCGACCCTCTCCCATCGAACATGCTTCAGATGATATCATCAGATCTCATCCCGCACATCGCTTACATAATCAACGGTTCCTTGATGACTAGCCACGTTTCATCCGCTTTCAAGTCTGCTTTGGTCACGCCGATTCTGAAGAAACCATCACTGGACCCTTCAGATGTCAACAGCTACAGACCGGTATCCCTCCTCTCCTTCCTTTCTAAAGTCCTGGAACGTGTAGTGTATAGCTCACTCCACTGAAACAGCTCTCCTTGTGGTCTCAGAAGAACTTCACACAGCTAGAGCAGCCGACCTGTCTTCTGCTCTGATCCTCCTCGATCTCTCTGCTGCTTTCAGCACAGTCAATCACCAGATCCTCCTCACCACTCTCTCCGACCTCAGTATCTCAGGCACAGCCTGGCAATGGTTCGCATCACACCTCGATGACCGGAGGTACCAGGTAGTTTGGCAAGGCACCCGGTCTGCTCCATGTAGACTATCCACTGGTGTCCCACAGGGCTCAGTCTTAGGACCACTTCTCTTTTCTCTTTATACTGGTTCTCTTGGGGATGTAATAGCCTCACATGGTTTCTCATATCACTTCTACGCTGATGATACACAACGACAACCAGGCCCCAACCCACATTTTGGACTGGCGGCCCACCACCTCAAGCTGAACCCCAGCAAGACCAAGCTCCTCTTCATCAAAGGGAGTCCATGTCCAAGCCATGATCTCACCGTCTCTCTTGGGAACTCAGCTATTGTCCCTTCTAAGAAGCTAAGAAATCTTGGTGTTACGCTAGATGAATGTCTGTCTTTCTTGCCGCACGCTGACCAGATCTCTAGAACATGCAGATACCTTCTCTACAACATCAGAAGAATCCGACCCTTCCTCACCACAAAAGCTACACGGATTCTTGTCCAGTCCCTGGTCATTTCTAAACTGGACTACAGCAACTCTCTATTGGCTGAACTTCCACAGAAGGTAACCAAATGGCTTCAGCTGATTCAGAACGCATCTGCCAGGTTAGTGTTCAACGTTCCTAAGTTCACTCACACCACACCTTTACTAAGTAACCTTCACTGGCTCCCTGTGGTGCTCGTGTTAAGTTCAAATCCTTAACTCTTGCTTTCAAGGCCAAAAATGGACTTGCACCACCATACATTACAACATTGATCAAACAACGTGTAACTTCTCGTCCTCTCAGGGCTTCAAGCACAGCTCGTCTTGAGCCTCCGCCACTTAAGAGAAGAGGGAAACATGCGTCAAGACTCTTCTCAGTCTTGGCTCCCCAGAGGTGGAATGAAATCCCTCTTCCTGTCCGATTGGTAGAGTTCTTCACGGTCTTCAAGAGTTGCCTGAAGACCCACCTCTTCAATGAGCACTTTGGTAACTAACTATGTCCCTTTCCTACTGCTTACTTATTTCTAAAAAAAATAAAATAAATTCCTTTGACTTCTCTATGGCTTATGTATTGTTGGGTTAGGTGTTGGCTAATTATTATTTGACAGTTGTTGTATAGATGACTGCAGTATCTTGGTTAAATAGTTGACTCGGATTTAAGCTGTTTTTCAGGTAAGAAACAGTTGTAGACTTCTTAATCACTGATGTACATCGCTCTGGATAAGAGCGTCAGTCAAATGCCGTAAATGTAAATGATACCACTGCATTACATCCCCTATACTTTTCATTACACTTCTTAATTGTTTAGGAACTGAACTGCACCAGTTTTTAACATGACAGATCTGGAGTGCAGGCATGTCAGTCAAGTATACGCATTTTTTTGTAAAAAAACTCGCTTTTGTAATCTGTGCAGAACGAAGCCTGCCGTTCTGCTGAAATATACATGGAGTTTCTGGGAAAAGAGTTTGTCAGTGAAAACACTGAAAATGTTGTCTTTGTCCTTTTACCTGTTAAATAAAGGTTCACATGAATTACCAAATTACAGATTTGGTAAATTACTCCCGTAAATTTGAGAAAACCACAGATATCCGCCACATAATTTTTCATGCATTTAAATTATTAGGGAAATAATTTACAAATTTTGTAACAGAAATGTCAATTCAGCTAAATTTCCATATAAAAAATAACGATACATTTTGGACACAAAGAAAGCATTTCCTGGGATGGTGAAATACCACTGTTTGAAAGTAGCCAATCCGCATCTCTGGCAGCTGCGTCCAGAATCAGAAAAGTTTCTGTCCATCATGTCTGGCGACAGGTTAAGTTTAAGTGAAGACTTCAATTATGAATGGGGTGATGATTGGCTGGTTAATGAGTCACAGCTCAGTGGGTAGGATACTTGCCTCCAGATCAAGAGGTAGTGGGTTCGAATCAAACCTTCTGCACCACCACTGGGTTCCTGAGCAAGACCCTTAACCCCAAGTTGCTCCAGGCTGTCCCCTGTAGTCAGGGAATGAACGTCGCTTTGGATAAAAGCGTCTGCTAAATGCCGTAAATGTAAACGTTATGAGATAACTTCCGTCAGTGCAAAACATTAGTGTTCATTTAGGACAGCACTTACCAACCACAGCGCGCACTACAGAAGGAACTGATAAGTGCGCACTAAGAACTACATTCCAGTGCACGATTTCAGACATACCTTTTGTGTTTCGGTATTGGTGGTGGAATTTGGTCACATGTATTTAAGGGTTTGTGTTGCACTGTTGCCGTCAACATGCCATGATTGCTTGGGTTAGTGTGTCTCCTCTCTCCATTTATTTTTCTGCAGTTTGGTTATCTGGCCCATGTGTCTATTTTTTTGTTTCAATAAAGTATCAAAGCATGGAAGTCTGCAAGTGCGCTTGCTTTGTGCGCCTGGACAAGAAAGGGGACCGTGACAGAGGTGCGGAGCTCGAGTGTTTCACTGTTTGTGTTCTAATTAAGTCCTATATTTTTATTACTGTAAAGTAAATTAATTTCTTTCTGTATGTACTGTGCTTATACCGAAGAGAGCAATAGCGCATATCAGCAAAAACGCATGTGTATACATTACAGTACAATCTATACAGGGGTAATATGGTATTTTACATTCTAGCACTGCAAGAGACAGCATTTCAGTGTAAACTGTACAGTACGATTACGGGTTCTCCTTTAAAAATTTTTATTAAATCTTTAATATGAAATTAAAGTGTTTTGGGAGTATATTTGGGGGCATATTTAGGGTTTACACAAATTTGTGTTTTTTCACTTATACACATACATATATATACATATACACATATATATACACATATATATATATATACACACATATATATATATATACACACATATATATATATATACACACACATATATATATATACACACACACACATATATATATATATATATATATATATATATATATATATTTAGAGAGATAGATATATAGAGATATATA
>JBBJLR010000153.1:10598601-10619032 GCA_037577145.1 Brachypetersius gabonensis
CTCCGGTTGCTACTCGCTAACAAGCAGCGGCGTGTAGCTTCGCCTGGGTCCTAATGCCCGCCTGCTACCTACAGCAGTTTCAACAGCCAGTACATCATTTTAATTCAATAATGATACTTATTATTTTTAATTTTAATTCATGGTCTTGTTTTTATTTGTAAAGTGCACATCTGTGCTCAGTGATCTCTTATATAAAATATTTGGATATATAATTTAAAAATAGTAGAATAATGACTATATATTTAGGGTGGCTTGGGATTATTTTGGGGTGGGGCTTCAGACCTTGGCAGAATTCAAATGAGACATTTTAATCTAGATTAATCTAGATTAATTCCAAGATCACAGTGAGATTAATCTAGATTAAAAAATATATCTATGCCCACCACTAATTAAATATATGCATACAGTGGAGGAAATAATTATTTGACCCCTCGCAGATTTTGTAAGTTTGTCCAATAACAATATCTGCATATCTTGAAAGTAGGATGCACATTTAGTGCCAGGCAGTTAGTATTGGTGGCTAGACTATTAGTCAGAACTGTTTTACACCACAGGGTTTCCAAATAGCTATAAAATATATTGTGTAAAGTAGAGAGGACACTGATAAATGAAAAGTTATCAAACCAGGAATTATTTTTCAGCCATTGACAATATTCTGCTTGAGAATCAATTGTAATGAATATCTGTCGAAATGTAGGGTGAATTATCTCTTGTTGTCTTCAGTAAACGATTGGTTGGGGCCAACTTCATTACTGAAATTTGCGTCCAGATCTTCATTATACAGGCTTGTTTGTTTTACAATAGCAGTGAACTAGGACATTGAACTCCTGGCTTAACTGGCTTATTCTAAAAAGACAGCTTCCAAAAAAATCTAAATGTTTTTGTTTTTCATCCATCCTCTGACTAATTTCACATAAATTTCTCAAGAAAAGGAAATGCCTTGTAGGCTCTTGTCTGTGCTGTTGATCTGTTAAGGATCAGGGTACAAGCAAGCAGGAGGAGGTTAAAACAGACAGTGGTTTTAATCTGATACCCACAGGTACAAGTCAAGACAGCAGACATCATTTGACAAGACTGTCTGGTAATGCATGCAATAAATGGCAGCAAAACTGGGTTATTACTTCGTTGCCTGCCTGTCTCAGGTAGATATGTGCTTACCTGGAGATCTGATGGCCCATGTAGAGCAGGAGGGCAGTGAGAATGTGCAGATAAAGCTGGACAATGTGTCCAAGCGGCAACAACAGGACTACCATGCTCACTAAGTGACCTGTGGACACACAGTACATGACAGCAGTATATCAACCAACTGGTCAGCAGGGTATGTCTGCTACTTCCATTTACTCAATTCCTGAGGTTTTTACTTGGCAGTGTTCTACTTTTCTGAGCAATTTCAAAGGCTAATGCTTACTTTCACTTAAGCACATTAGGAATCTAATATGTGTTTACTGGTACAATGTACCAGTGTAACATCATTTCTTAATGGGTTTAAGTTAATAATTAATTTAGTTCTGATCACTTATCACATGAGCTGTTTTGTGTTGCTCACATCTCTCGCTTTAGCATTGATTTTAGGGCTGTGGTTTCCAGGCTTGTTCTTGAAGTAACCATGTCGTATGCATTTTAGTGCTTTCACTGATTCAACACAACATATACAGTTTCCCAAAATTCTGAACTGGGGGAGACAGTTTTCAGTGTGATGCTTGTTCTACCTTTAAAGAATCGTATTTGTGCTAAAATGCTTTTAGAAAAAGCAGTCAAACACATTAACAAGCCCTTTCTGAGGGTACAAGCCAAAAACAAGCTGTTTTTGTGTATTGAACTGAATAACTTGCCTACAAGTTATTATAGAATCTACAGAATCACAAGTTGGTTGCAAGAAAGTGAAAGTAGTGAAGAGATTAATCATTGTAAATTGAAGGTTCTTTGTTTGGTTGAAAATAGTATAAAAACTAAATTGAACTAAGAATAAAAATTCATTACTGAACAGGTATTTGTAGTGGAGCTGTATGATTCCGCAAGGCTCCATTAATTTAATTGAAATTACACTCAAATAATTGATCAAATTTATGGACTGTGAGGTCCCGAGTGAGTTGGTATGGAAAATCCCCTGTTTTTATGCTATCGTGTTAAAGCAAGGAAAACACTGAAATGTGCAGAGCAGATGGCCCTTCAGAACCAGGGTTGGGAACCTGTGTCTTAAACAAAAAAGGATCCCAAAAAAGAAGAATGACTAACAGTCCTCAGTTCCTGTTTGGACAGATGGTGGATGTAAGAGCGGGGAATATGGCAATGCTTAATCTTAATTGTGATCCACTCAACATCAAATTATGTTTTTCTTCTTGTCGATGAATCACGGGCACCGGAAACATTATACCCACTTTCAAAATCATTTGTATCAAGAATACATCAAAAATCAAGAAACAAAGTGCAATAGAAATGCAGCATTTCTATAATAGAAATGAGAATGGAGCAGTTTTAGCCTTTTAAAGTGTTAAGAACGGGATATAAACGTGTACCTAGGTAGTACATGTTCCACAGGACGTATTTGTACTTGAAGAGCATGTCCTCACTCCTGGCTCTGATGTGGTAGGTGAAGCTTTCGATGTCACATTTATAGAGCAGGTCCAGGACGATGATACTGGGCACCCTGAGCACCACGTTGGCCACGTCCTCTATGCGCAGCATGTTGACTAACGCCACTTTTTGTCATCTAACATTTGAAGCTTGTGTCACATCATATAAAGCTGATTTCCATGATTTTTCTTTACTCAGAAACCTGACCCAAACTGTTATCTTTGTCTTGGTCTGCTCAATGTTACTAAATGTCTTTTAACCTAACCTGTCAATCTTGTTATGTCCATATTCACTGAGTTCACCTTACTGCATGGGTCGACGTGGTTTCTGTTTGAACTCTGTCCTCCTTCTGGGTTGTTTTCAAACTGGAAAGTAGTATATCTTATGTAAAAGAACGTTTATTTCTTATCTTACTGTCCTGTAAACCTCATACTGTGCCTGAGTGTCTTCACGGCCTGAAGTTTTCATCTCCTTCACAGGGCAGATGTATCAAAATGGGAATAAAAACAAGAAGAGAGTATGTAGCTTACACACAAGCACGGCGGGTAACACAAGTGTCACTGCCAACTTTGTTTTAGAGACTAAAATCAGCACGAAATCTACAACTCTGACATTTCAGCTCGTCTTCTTCCTGTGCGCCGAGCACTGGGCGCGTTCTAATAATTCCTCACAGTTTATTAGGACGCGCCCAGTGCTCACAAATTCAATTGAACTGGAAACGTGTTGTTTTCTAAATCTTTTTTATTATTGTTTCAAATGGCATTTAGTAAGGCTCAACTAACATTACGCGCAGCAGTCATAGATTTTTTTAAATAGAAAATCGTCGTTGATTGCATTTCGTACAGCGGTCTAAGTTTGTTCACAGTGGATCAGTCCAGTGGAAGGGAGTAGGGGAGGTGAGCAAGGGCTCATTGTTTTCTTTGGCCTGCATTTTTCAGCACTTGTCGCCCTGCTTGTTTTTTTTTTTACTGCCCCCTCTTGTTGGATCAGGGTAATGATTTGGGATTGACCAAGAGGAAACATGTAGTTTTTGTTTTAAGTATTTTTCTTTTCGTTTAAAGGGAGAGAATTAGACCTGCCAAAATCAAACAAACCATCAAAAATGAGCTTTTGATGTTTATTGTAAGAGCTTCATTGCTATATGGGACATGCAGTGTAAGGCTTAATGAGGGCCCAGTCAAAAAGTGATTCATGTGTAATTCCTTCCTCTTCTTCAAAGGTGGGTTTCACAGTGAAGGTCATTTCCTATTCCAAGTTGATGGTAGATCATGTGACCAGCAGAGGCCTAAAACGAAACAGTTGTCAAACAGTTAAACCAAATACTGGAAGTAGGAGGCTTTAACACGAGGGAAGCAAATCAACCACAAGTACTGTGATGAAATTGGTGTCGATAGATTCAGAGAAAAAACGTGAAGAGTTTTGTTCCAAAATGCCGTGTAGACCTTGTTCAAGACTTTTTTTTCATGATCTCATGATGTCACTGGGAGTGGCCTTTATTTGAATAAAACTTGTATTTGAAGATGCCATCTTTTGATGTATAATGTGACTTTGAAACACTATTTATGAAAAAAACATGAATAAAATACAGAAAAAATAAAGCATCTAGGTTAAATCTTGGATGCAAAACAGACACAATTACAGTGTACCCTACATACATATATTAGTACAGGCCACTGACACAGTGTAGATTAAAATGTAGATTTTTTTAGAGTGTAAATGGGTTATGGTAAAAGCATAAGCCAGTTAGTAATGTTCAAAACGTGAAGGTATTTTTTCTCCTGCTTAGTCATCCTTCTCAAACCGAAACTGAGCTTTTTGGGAAAGGCAGTGATACCAGAGAGAGGTCAACACTGCATGAGGGGAGGGAAAATCCTCTCAGTACTCCCCTTGGGTAACCCACACCCTCGCAGAACACACATGTAGAGCATTTCAGTGTGCTGAATATCGGTTAAAGTGCAAGCAGAAAAGCAATGGGTGCTGTAAAGGTCTGTCTCCGTGAGCATGGGGGGAAAGGAAATGGGCTCAGTGACCTTTGCAGCCAATTTCCCCCGTGTTCAAACAGCAGCATGAAAGCCACGACTGTTTCTGAAGTCCTGTGCAAAATGTCAATTGCAACTTATCCTACCAGCAGAAGGATTTTCTCTGAAAGTAGATTCCCTCATTGTTGCCCTGGGCTTTTAAGTCACTGCACTCAGATGGTTTGACCCCAGCCTCTCCTCACACTGTGCTTTCTAAGAACCGGGGAGACGGATTTTTGCTTCTCCAAGCGAAAGACAACTTGTGAAGAAAGGCGAATGGTGAAACCGTCTAGACTCTTCAGCATGACAAAGAGCTTTCTGAGCATCATTAAAAAGGATGTTGTGAAATGTCTTTTTTATTTGTTCCTTTTCATTGACTGCTGATCTGGATGGTCACGCTGGGAATGACTGTAAATGTATTACACCAGAAATTTATATTTGTCCTTCATGACTGCATCACATTTTCTCTGAAACTTCATTTCATGAAAGATATTTCCCAAGCAGGTACACCGAATGGTCTAAAATGTATATGTGGTAACAATCTCAAGAATTGTTGCTGTGAGGATGGACAAGACAAGAGCTGTTGTAGTACAGAATGTAAGCAGCTGTTGCCGCAACCATCCATGGCTGGGAGTCTAGAGGAGCACCGTTACCTTTGCTTTCTTACATGGGTAGGATTGCCCACCTTCTTCCCATCACTCCATAGGAAATGCTTCCCAGTGAGGGTGTCTGTTCAGACATAACAGAATTGGCTGTTAGTGTTGGTGTTCTAGTCCAAGCTTGTTGATGTGTCCAATCCAATCTACATGAATTGAAATAAGCATGGCACCTGTGACAATAACATTTAAAAAATGTTAAGATAAGCAATACATTTTTTCTCTAATCTTAGTAAATATACAAAATAAAACCAAAAATAATATACACAAATGACATTATACTGTAAATAGAGATTTTATGTATATTAATGTGTTCGTTGTGGAAGCCCAACGCTACTTGTAGCTTTTAATCAAAAATCTAGTTTGACTCAATCAGTACTTTTACATGAGATTAAAACTGGTGAACTCCTGATGTAATTTCATAAATCTAAGCAGCGGCAGGAGGCGTCGAAAAGAAATATGGAGCTAAACCTGTGTTCTCTTTTACAGCTCACATAACATCTACTACTTTTTTAACGAACAAGCCAAATCTTTTTATTCCTTTTTTTTTTGCATTTATTCTAATGTTAACTTTGCTGGAAGAACGACACATTATTACACTGAGGAAAATGGCTTTCAGCAATTTGTATAGGTGCCTAATACTTTTGCATAGTACTTTACTCTCCCAGTGTTGGTTGTGTGTGACTGGGGGAGTCCTGGCAAGTAGATGAAACTGGGTGTGACTAAATTGGGGAAAAAATTGGGGAAAAAAATACAACTCATATGAAACAGTTACTGACATACAACTATTCCAATATAAGTTCACAGGCCTGGTGTGGCCTAGTGATTAACCCTGTATGAACACACATTAACCTTAATAGATATGAGGCTGAATCAGCATGACAGCGGCAATCATGAGGTTCGGTATGAACCACATTCCGCACATCAGCAACTTTCTGATCTTTCATTTCAAGAAAACCAGGGTGAACAACACATATTATATCTGCAGTGATTGGCCCATCACTGAAACATCAGTGTTTCAGTAAACAGTATGAAAGTATTCCATGACTTCACCTTACAGTAAGCAGCAGCATGGAAGTTGAGAGTGTGGGAAGGTGGAAGAAGTGTGTTCATAGTTGTAGCACCACACCTCAGTATGATGCAATGTACATGTATCAATCAGCAGAAACTTCCATATGAGGAAACTTGAACAGTTTCTTCTTCTTTTCTTTTTTTTGTGTTGGAGCAGTAACAGTAAACATGACTCTGCAAATGAGTGTTCATCAGGTATGATTTCCATTTCCTCTTTGGAAAAACAGATGTGTTGAGACTGTCTCGGTTTCTCTCGGCTCGTGCTCTAGTCGTGTGGAACCACTCTTTTGCAATAGGGGAATTCCTGGTTCATACAGGCGAGTAGGCTTTCTCTCTCTCTCTCGCTATCTTTCTCTCTCTCTCTCTCTCTCTCTCTGTCTCTCTCCCTCCCTCTCCCCTTTTCCCTTTTTTGTTTTATGGGAACTGAGGGCCGGCTCAGTGAGATGTTTTTCCTCAGAAGCGCTGTGTATTGATTCATTACGAGGGGGCGGGAGACTCCCTCCCACTGCTTCCTTCTTACTGGGAAGTGACTGCCAGGCTTACCGTACTCAGAGAGCATGAGTGAGTGAGTGTGCATTAGAGAGGCAGAAAAGCGGAGGGACGCAGGTATTTAAATTGAAAGACTAAAAAGGGTTATATATGAGAAGACCTGTTCTCCGACCAAGAGTTTGCATGTGTGGTTCCACTGGAGGCTCTGGCAGCAACTCTGACCATTATTAATACTAGTGGATATTAGAGCAGGAGCTTTTTCCACGAAGGACACATATAGAGCCCTCTGTCACACTATGATGAGTTTGTCTTATAGGTAAGTACTGAATACTTAAACCAGCTCTTATTTAGAAACAAGCAATCGAATAAATCATTAACTGGTTTTGGGTGAATTGGACTTAAAAGAACTCAGTGGCAAAGAGCAAAAAAAAAAAGTTGAAGTTGTTCCTAACAAATTTTGATTTAGTTGATTATTATTATTATTATGATTAATATTATTTGTACTATTATTATTACAATTACATTCAATTCAATGTCTTCAAATACATTCAATGTATTCAATTATATTTGAAATGTTGATTAGTAAAACTTGCAACTGACTCAATTTGTTCATTTGTATGAATGGAGAGATACGGCCCGCTGTGTGTGGCCAGCCCAAATCATAGAAGATAGTGGATCTTGTTTGGACTCTTATGGGGGTTTCCAACAGTGAACCTATTAAGGCAGTTCAACTGGTTCTGTTCTATTTAACGGAAAGGAAGAATTTCCTGAAACTCCTCAGGTGTGGCTAGAATTCAGCTGAGGACATGAAGTGCAATGTGCCTGTTTCAGGAATTCAGTAATGATCAAACATTAAACAAATAAGTGATTGAGATAACATTGAGAAAATAAACGTTGTGTCACTTATCCTGGCAGAGAGGTTTTGTGAAACTACAAAGCAATTGTTGCAGGCTGGATATGATGGCTTCAATTATGAGCTTCAATGGCTTCGATGAAGAGCTTTAAAACTGTCAAACTGTTTGGCTGCATTTCAGGAGTTCTACCTGAACCCCTGCTGGCTCAGTTTTCAGCTTTGCAAATGTGACTCCAGTGATGGCTCTGAAACTATGTCTTGGCACAAAAGCTTTATTCCTTGCAACTGTAATCAACGGTTGCTCTTAGGATCATTACAAGAAATTGTACTTTTTTAGTTTATACTGAAGACATATTTCATTTTAATAAGGGTTTTCTTTAAAGTATCAAGAAATAACGTTATCTTATTGTAAATGTTGTTATTAATTACATAATGCCATGACATGTTATTACGACTTTGATCCTTTTTGTGGATATCAGGACAGATTCTTCTTATTTAAGGACTTATGTGAGACTGATACACGGTTCTCCTGAGCACTTGGCCCTGAGAACTGAATTCCATAGATGGTGGCGATGAGAAGCTCATCTATGGGCTCAGTTCTTCTGGCAATGTGTTCTCTATCTACACAACAAGCCACACTCCCTATAGACCGACTCTTTTTGTCAGATGCGTTACGTGAAGATGTTTTGAGTTTTTCTTGTTGTAAGTCTTTGTGAGAAGAATATGCTTTGAAATGCTTGTAAATGTGAAATCCTATACATTACATTTGTTTGTAACAAACAATTAGTGTGCTGTTTCTTTTTTTTTAACCTGTTCATCACAGACACTATGGTACACACTTTGCATTTATGAGTGGGAATATGAGTGGGTGTGCTAGTCAAATGGTCTAAGAAAGAAACGCAAATTATTCTTACTACTTTTTTTACTTCCTTGACTTGCACCACACCTTTTTAGTCAGCTACTCACTACGAAACCAAACCCCTTCATTTTACCCCTTAAAATGACCTTTTTTTTTACCTTAATTTCCAGGAAAGTATGGAAAAATATGGGGGAAAGTGCACATATTAAGGGGCAAAACAACAGAATTTCCCCCTTACTTTTGAAATTTGACCCTTAAATAATAGAACCTCTTGAATTAATGCCTTATGTTTAAGATTAAGGGGTTTCACACTCATGCCTTACATCCACTTTAAAGGTAAAATTAAAAGATTGGTTCACAAATGAATGGCCACTTAATTCAAATTAAAGGATTTGGTGTATTTTTAGAGGTAAATTAAGGTAGGGTTAAGCACTTTTTAAGTACATTGTGTTTTCTGTGCACTATTTTAAGAAGAATGCTCCCAAAAGTGTAGCTCTTACACAGTGAGATACATGATTACATTTTTTTTTTTTTACCAAGACAAGGAAGTGGCTTTGAATAACGGACAGGGTGTTTCTTTTACTGACAGAAAGTCCATGCATGTATGAACATATACTGATCCACAATAAGACGGCAGCACTGAAATGTGAGTGCAAGTATGCAAATGTTACATGTCCACCCACACTGTGACCACAAATATGTCTTATCTCTGGCTCCTGGTAAATGACTCAGGATCATTCCATGGAAACTGGAAGTCATGGACACCATACCAAGAACACTCACCGCCCACAGCCATAGCTGACAATCCATGAATTCATCTGAGATAAAATACAATGTAAACATTATTACATAGATCTAATGTGGGTGCACCTTTTGACACTGGGACCACATGAAAATGGGCAGACTTGACTAAACTAATTGCTGAGGGTATGATGTTTTTCTTTAAAACCCACAGTATTCCACATAATTCTGTATAATTACGCTAATTTCACTTTAGGTTTGATGCTTTCAGTTTCAATTTCAGTGTAGTTTCCTGCTTTTTCTAGGGAAATTATACACAATGACTAGGCAAAAATATCACAGAGAGGTTTAGAGGGTTCAGAATTAATGATGCAATAAACCTAGAACACATTCACTGATAGGATTGTGTTCACATCAGCAAAGAAAAACAATAGACAAATCTGAGCTATATTTGATTACTTTCCGTTCTTTCTATTCTTCTTGTCCTTTTTGACATTTTCACTCAAACCGCCTCTATCGTGAGGGCTCGCAACCTTTCGGACCACCTTCTTCTCAAGCCGGTACTCCTGTTCCCCTATCCGCGGGTCTCCCCGCACCACAAACTCCCCTCTGTGAAAGCTGATGCTCACACCAGTGCTGGGGTAGGTACCATACACCCGTCGTAAGTCCTTTTTCACAAAGTCTGGAAGTTCCCGACTGACTCCAAAGACTCTCTCCAGTTTTCCCCAGCGTAGCTCACCTTTCATGTTGAAGCCCTCAGTCCATTCTCCATCCCGCGGTCCAGGAGAACCAGCTTGAGGGGTTCTGTTTAGTGGCAGTTTTGGGAGAGGTGTATATAGATGAGAGTACTGCCAATACCAGGGGCTTCCTACATAGGCTGGCATACATCCATAGTAATAATGGTGCTCTACAACTTTGTCCTGAGAGCCTGTGATGTTCTTCATGGCAATGGCTATTGTTGGAGGCCTGTGGATGGGAGGTAGGTCCTGTGGAGCAACCAGGAGCATGGGGCCATAACAATTGTACAGGTAGGGAAGGTGGAAGTTCATAATATAACTGCTAGGAGTGAATGAAACAAGGTTTTAGTTGAAGATGAATACAATCAGTGAATAAAAAAGTGTTAAACACACACAGTAACAGAAATGCACGCTGGTTCTCATTTTCTACAATCAATACCACTGAAAACTGAAAGTGAGATCAAGAAGCTAACATTTGAATTTTACAATCAAAGTTGTCATATAAGTAGCTAAAAACTAAAATAACCATGCAATTACCCATTTCGAAATGTTGCTACAGTACTGGAATGACGGTTTCTGTCAGTGCAGTTTCATCTGTAGACTGATGTAAACTGTCTGTATCCAGGCAGCAGGTAAACAAACTGTTCAGAGGGAGAGAAAAGGGCCACACACCTGATCTTTCTGTTGTCCAGTAAATGTTGTAGTCATGTGTATTTATTACCAGGAACGTAGTGTCCAATAGTCATATAGCTAAAAAGACGCAAAACATTCAACACATCTGAAAAAGCAGTAGGTGGCGCTTCACAGAAGAGCCTCTACCGTTTGAAACCGATCGACGCTTTAGGAGCGCTCAGAAGGGCGTTTAATGCCTGTCTACAGTTACACATAGACAGCTATGAGATTTAAAACCCTATTCAATTTAAAACCAACACTGTGCCAGTGTTTGCTTTCACTTGCCATTCAGAAAGAAAATACAGATGTAGACACTAGACAGTACTCTAACAAGTGTACATAAACGCATTATTTCAATTGTAACAATCTACGTGGTGAGCAACAATCAGTTGGTAGTTTCTTCATATTTTTTCTGACTTTGTTTACGTATTTACCAAAATAAAAAGACATATAAAGGAACATTAGGAGGCCCCAGCAACCCCGCACGACTTATGGGAAACGGTACAAGAGGGGGGTTTAACGACGGATGAGTGGAATGGACATGGACAGCTATGAGAACACGCTGCACTATGTTATACTAATATTGTACAAAAATGAGAATTTACTTACAATTAATTAAAAAAAACTGATGTGGATGGCACTCTAATATGTGTATATAAGAAATAAATAATCTCAAAAGCGTCAATTGTCAACAATATACAGAATGAGATGGTAGTCTCATCATATTTTTTTCTGTTTACTTATTTACCAAACTAAAAGGTACAGGAACGTCAAGAGGCCGGATCCAGATCCATTCTCCAATCACAGCGCTGCTTTTTCTGTCAATCAAAAAGAGAGGCCCCGCCTCCAGTGACCCCTCCAGCCCTGAGGGAAACGGCACAAGAGGGCATTTAAAGATAACTACAGCTGAGATAAATGCAAAAAAGCTGGAATTTTTGCGCGTATAGTTATTTTAAAGCCTATTTAATACTTTTTCTTGAGGAACTACAGACATCCCCTGCTTTCTGAAGACGTTCGGATATTTGTGGGAGTCGTGGAGCGGGATGGATGAAATGCGGCCTAGCAGCGGGGCACACCTCGGGCTCGCGTCTCTGTTTCCCCCGGGGCTGCAGGCCATCTACGGGGAATGCAGGCGGATCTACCCCGAGCAGGCGAACCCACTGCAGGTCACTGCCATCGTTAAATACTGGTAAGCTGTTCTGACCTGCATGTTTGACATGTTTAGGGGAACTTTTTATAAACAGAAAAGTACCAAATTGGACCCAAAAAAGAACTAATATAAGTTTAATAGAACAGAAACTAGGTGTAGCGAACTAGCCTAGTTAGCCTGTTGCTAAATGCATTTAGCTGCAGTTATTCACGTGTCCAAGCATCTTTCATTTTCGGTCTGTTTACAGCTGTGAGAATCAAAGTATTATATTTGTGTCCCACTTGTATCTGCATTAGAAATACGTTGTACTTTCGTATATTGTACCTTTTATTGTCTTGCATATTTTACTAAGATTACAGCTAGAGTACCCCTGTCCCCGTGTGTCATCATGGGCAGCTAGTGGTCTAGTGTTTAGGGATTTGCCCCGGTGGGTTTGAATCCCAGGACTGCTAGTGGCAACACTGAAGTACCCTTGAGCAAGATACCGCCCCACATACTGCTCCCTGGACTCTGTGTTCCTGGCTGCCCTCTGCTTTACTTGGAGAATGCAGTTCACACTCTGTGCTTTGGTGTGTTCATGTATGACAAATGGTCATTTTACTGTTATGTAGGTTAGGAGGACCAGATCCCCTAGACTACATCAGCATGTACAGAAATGTGGGATGCCCTGCTCTGGACGTACAGGAACACTGGCACTATGTCAGTCTCGGCCTGAGTGATCTGTATGGAGACAACAGAGTTCATGAGTAAGTAAAATAAGAGAAATGTATGATAATGACGAATCTTTAGTTTCAGATAAAATAAGCGGTAAATAAAAGTGTATAGATAAAAGTAAATAACATGCATTTATTTTATAACAAAGTGTTGCAACCAAGAACCATGTTTTGTTGGCACCTTTTATTTCAGCTGAAACTGTAGACATGGAAAATACATTATATACCTCTATACAATAACTACGTATACACATTATGGACAAACGTGTTGGGGTACCTGACCATTACACCAACAGGGATTTTAAAGACATTGCATTCAATTACAATTGAATTACTTTGAAATGGATTTGGAGCTTTTTACAGCTATTTTTTACAGCATCTTTACAGCTATTACAGCTTCCACTTCTCTTGGAAGGCTTTCCACTAGTTTTTAGAGTGCTTCTGATGGATTTGGTGCTTATTCGTTCTGTAGAGCATTTATGAGGTCAGACACTGATGTTTGACAGAAAGACCTGGCTCACAATCTCCGTTCCAGTTAATCCCAAAGGTGTTGGATGGGGTTGAGGTCAGGGTTTTGCAGGCCAGTCAAGTTCTTCTACACCAAACTCCTCCAACCATGTCTTTATGGACCTTGCGTTGTGCACTGCGGCACAGTCATGCTGGAATATAAAACAGTCTTCTCCAAACTGCGTCCACAAAGTTGGAAGCATGGCGTTGTCCAAAATGTCTTCAGGGGCCATCTGAATTCAATAATTAAGAATTTTGTCCCAATCCTTTATCTATGTAGTGTATGTTTGATGTGTGTCAAAGATTATAGTGAGACAAACAGAAGTACAGAGTGTTTTGCCCCTTTTTTTCCTCTCTCCCCTCCTCTCTAGGTTCACTGGTCAAGAAGGTCCAAGTGGATTTGGATTTGAGCTTACATTTCGGCTGAAGAGAGAGACTGGGGAGACGGCACCTCCCACCTGGCCAGCTGAGCTCATGCAGGGTTTAGCTCGATATGTCTTTCAGTCAGGTACAGAGTGACTTGATTTTTTTTTTCAAGATCTCATGTATGTCTTAAAGCACCAAAACTGTTTGAAGCGGGCAGCGTCCAGAAAACTATACATCAATCATATTTAGTTATTCTGTAGTACTTTAAAATAACAGTATTTCCACTTGGAAAAAATTCTTTTTTTGACCTACCACACCAAAATGTTTGCTGCTAAAACTCCCACCTCCTCACTAACTTACCCCCATGACTGGCTCTTGACCCAATTATGATTGGTTACCCCTTACCTGGGTCATAATTTACACCTAATTAAATGAATAAGAAAAGCGTGATTAAAAAATAAGACAGCAGGGAATATTATAATGGCACAATTCAGATTAGAATTGTGTATTATGCTCTCCTTTTTAATCTTTTTAGATACTAGTTAAACCTTTTAACTGTGTTGTATTTTTGGAGAACAGAAAACACATTCTGTAGTGGTGATCACATCTCATGGCACAGCCCACTAGACAACAGTGAGTCCCGAATCCAGCATATGCTACTCACAGAAGACCCCCAGATGCAACCAGTTCAGACCCCTTTTGGACATATCAGTTTTCTCCAGGTGAGGCACAACTCTTATATATAAAGTGTGTAGCCTATGTTATATATCATAAAGCAGAAATATCTTTTGCCTCTCCGTAGACTGAGAACATGTTTCTCACTAATTTACTCCCTGAATTTATCAGTTTGGGCAATCCTTTAATGTACCACCACAATTATTGGAGCAGAATATAATAATCAGTGAAGGTGTACTGTGTGCAGTCATTATTAGGTCTTGCTGGAGAAAAGTGAACGCAACACAGTAATCCTTGAAAGCTATTGACCATTTGTTCTAAAGATTTTTATACCTGTTATTTTTCAGGGATTATTACCTTAGACTTCAGTCAGTACTTTTACCTATTTTTCATTTTAAGGTTGAATTTATACTGTCGCTGTACTTGAAGACATATTGACCATTCATAGTCTGTTTATTATACAGTGATTAGTCAACACTTTGTGTTAAATTTGTCCCAGAATGAACTTTGTATAATTGCCTCGCCATACAAAAATGTTCTAAAAATAAGTTATATTAAAAGTGAATATACAGTGATTTATTCAACTGCAGTCATTAGAATATTTTTGCTTACAGAATTAATACCATATTTAAGGGAAATAATGTTGTTGTTTTTTAATGTTGTAATTTGTTAGTTTTTAAATGTTAGTATAAATGTATCCTGTCTCTTTTTTTGTTATCCCTCCTTTTACCTTACATTTGATTGAGGCTCTTACTAGATCCTTTTTTGTAATGTTTGTAATGTGTAATTTTTTGAAAGTTTGAAAGTGTTTTTTGTTCTCTACAGATTGTGGGTGTGTGTACAGAGGAGCTGCAGGCAGCACAACAGTGGAATGGTCAGGGCATTCTGGATCTGCTGCGTGGAGTGCGTGTGTGAGTATTCCCAAAACTAGTCTAGACAGAGCCAAGATGATCCTACATACAGGTTAGCAAAATTATAATATTCACAGTCCTGAGTGGAAACAAAACTGACACATTTGGTACTTTTTTGGGCTGTTTAACTGAAATAAATGGCACAATTTCCTGAATCAGAAAACAGAATCAGCACACAGACACAAGAACAATATAAAGTAAAACAAGTCTTAATAGAATCTAAAGAAAAATCTATATAAAGAAAATAACCACAGTATGAATAGACTATGCTGCATACAGAAATGCTTGGTATAATATCTATTCATGAGTAGCTGAGTGAAAAAAATATTGACACAAATGGTAGTTTGGGATAAGTTATTGCACTTCTAGAAAATCAGTAGTTAATACGATTAAATAATGTTAAGTAATGAAAAGTAACATTGACCAGTTAGTGATATTGCACATAAATAGATTATGCTGGGTGTTGTTTTTACTATACTATAGAGCATAGCATATTGAGACTTCAAGAAAACAGTGAAAAACACTGTTCTCTCTGAATCCTTCACCCAGTGTAGTTAAGTGGGTCACTGGCCCTGAGATGCTTTGTTTTACTCTCATTTCTCATTAACCATGTGTAAATGGGCCTTTCCCTCCCCCTTGCTCTGTTTGCAGTGCTGGAGGTCCGTGGTTAATCACTGACATGAGGAGAGGGGAGACCATATTTGACATTGATCCTCACTTACAAGTAAGGCTTTCCTTAGTTCCCACTGCTGTTTTACCTTTGTCTTGTATCTACTGTTTCCATAGATTCCACATTTCAATAATTATTTGAGATTCTGTTGCAGTACTGCCAACGTGTATGTTACTACCCTTATCCTAGATTTATGTAGAAAGAATAGTTGCTTGTCAGTTCATCATAGTGTCATGTAACTCAGGTTTGTCTTTGTGCAAATTGGAGTCCAGGATTAAGCCAAGTGTGATATATTTACTTTCCATCTGACTGTAACGCTTACATTTAGTAAGTAATGAGGTTGACTGTTCCATCAGCTACACATTTTGTCACACCTGGGAATATTCTCAGACTCTAATTTTTTAAATCCTCTACCTTTCTGTAGCCAGCCTACTCATAAACACAAAGCACTTAGATTTTAATTTAACACAAACAAGGTGTGGAAATATAAGTGAGTTTTATTAATTTCCACAGTTGATAGGTCACTGAGTAAATGAGTTAATACTTCCACCTGCTCTTCGGTCATCACTGCAACAGGATTTTAGTCACAACAAAAATACCACCAACACTGCTGGCTCTCTGTCTGTATCTATGCAATATATAAAGTGCCATCAGAAAGTATTCAAAACTCTTCACTTCTTCCACATTTTGTTACTTTACAGACTTATTCTTAAATAAATTTGACTGTAGTTTTCTTTCACAAAATCTACACAAAATGGTACATAATTGTAAAGGGAAAAAAATTTCCCTAAATGTATAGAAAATGTAAAGACTATGTACAAACTAAATACCTGGGGAAGAAGGGCCTTGGTCAGAGAGGTGACCAAGAACCCAGTGGTAACTTAGGTGGAGCACCAGTGATTCCTCGGCCATAGTGCATAGCGTTTTGAGACTTCACGAAGACAGTGAAAGCAACTGTTCTCTCTGAATCCTGATAACACCGGCCTAACACCATCCCTACTGTGAAGCATGGTGGTGGCAGCATCATCCTTTGGGGATGTTTTGAACCTTAGACTAGGCCGATGATTTGTCTTCCAACACAACAATGGTCCGAAGCACACAGCCAAGATAATAAGAGTGACTTCAAGAGCAGTCACTGGATTAACAAGCTTTTGGCAATAAAATTGCATGTCTTTCTGTTTTGCCTTGTTATTAAGGGGAACTGTGTGTAGACCTTTGAGGGAAAACTATGCTCCAATCTATTTTAGAAGTCTGTAATGTAGCAATGTAGAGAAGGGGTGTGAATGCTTGCTAGTGGCACTTATGTGTGCATGTATGGCTTTATTCACATGCTCTTCCACAGCAGTGAGAGACTCATGTTTAGCCATTAATGTCTGGACCCTGATCACGTGTTGATTTTCTTCCCATCTTAAGCAGGACCGTGTGGACAAAGGCATTGAGACAGACGGCTCTAACCTCAGTGGTGTCAGCGCCAAGTGTGCCTGGGATGACCTAAGTCGGCCCCCTGAGGATGAGGATGACAGCCGAAGCATCTGTATCGGATCACAGCCACGCAGGTTGTCTGACAAAGGTGAGGGATTAACTACTATACAGTAATCCCCCAGTTTACGCGGATCAGGAGTCGCGGATTCAGTCACACTTTGGTATTTTTTTATATTTAAAAAAAAAAAAATTTTTAAGAACTTCCTTTTTTGCTTTTTGTGGCAATAAATATATTTTTTCTGGATGTTTTGACACAAGGGGACCCGTTCATCTCGCTACGGAGTCCCAATACTTTTGTCCTGCAAACCTCTGAGTTGCATATCTCGCCGGTGAATTTCAAATTAAATGCAGGTTTACCGTTGTTTTCTTTAAGTGTTTAAAAATGACCCGTTTAAAATGACACTAAAGTGTTCTGGTAGCATATTTGGGGGCATATTTAGGGTTTACACTATAAAATAGGCATTTTAGGGTTTTTTAATTTATTTATTTATTTATTTGCCAGAACACAACAATGCGTTTTTTCATGGCTGCTCTTGGAACGTAACCCCCGCAAAAAGCGGGGAGTTACTGTAATAGTAGTGTCACATGAAGAAAACCAAGTGTAAGCTGGTGCACTGATCTTGATCCGTTATGTGTAAAGTTACTTTTTGCTACTTGTCCTTTAGGCATTCAATGAATTTGATTAAAATTATACCATTAAAGGTGTTTGTGACTTTATACCTTTAAATCATTAATAAAGATGGCTAACAGTTATTTCTGTTTACTTGTCCAGACACTGAACAGATCAGAGAAGCCCTGAGGAAAGGACTGGAGATTAATAGCAAAGCAGTCTTACCTCCCATTAGTAGTCAGCGACACAATCAAGACCGGCCACTGTAAGTCCTTGCACAGCTATAACCTGGTATCTCAAAGCAGCACAATATTTTATACAGCCACTAGTCCTATGATGCAGATTTTACTGCATCTGCTTACAGTTATAAAGGTCATGAGAAGTACACTGTACTGAGGGCTTCATTCAAATGCAAAAAAAGCCAGGCAGAGAGTAGTTGGTCCTGATTGAATGGACACATGTGATGCTGATTTACTGAGCCACCTGTTTTTGTGTATACACAGTGCAAATGTTTGAGGTTCTTACTGTTTAGGGGAGGGATAGGAATTAAGGCAAAATTCGATATCAAGTGCAGTCATTTTAAATTTGTTGGGTAATTCTTTATTCTGAAAGATGCAAGTTCTTACACATTGTATTTTTATGAGCACTTCTGACTGGCCCTCAACGCTATTTAAACAGCCAGAAAAAATATATATATGTATATATTTTTTTAAATCTTGAGGTAGATTCTCATGACAACTATGAAATATATGCCATTGGTGCAAATTATTTGTGTAGATTACTTACACCAGCCATGTAAGCAATAAATAATGTTTTGTATTCAGGATTGGTGATACTGCTGGTAGGTAGCTGATATGTTTCAGACACCCTGCTCTCTTTTCTTTGATCTCAACAATCATCCACACCTCAGCAAAAGCCTAGGCTAATCTCAGCCCCCTGTTGCCTTTTCCCTACTAACCTTGCCCCTTACCCACATTTAGATCCCCTGCTGTGTCCTTCTTCGCTCTTGACAAGCGTTCAGAAATAGAACAGTAAGATTTGCACAAAAACGAGTTGGATTATGAATCTTCTTGCTATTTTTTTTAAAATCACAACAAATATAGCAAGTCAGGCAGAGAGAGGGACTCTTCAGTGTGAAGTGCAATGGAACAGTTTTGTAGACTCTAATAAGGTTGGGATAGAAACAGATAAAAAGAAATATACTTGTCAGGAACCAGAATTTCTTTATTTCTTATTCTGAGAAGGTAGCAGATGTTCTTCCACTGATGACTATTTTTTTGTTTGACATGCTTTCATTTTGTATGACATTAGTGCTGTTTGAGTCAGAAAATGACTTGTTATAGATGTGTAGTATTGTCCAACATTGTCTGCATTGTTGACCAAAAGAATGATGGAGGTGCCATATAAGGTAGTTTGAAAGCCTAACCCATTCATCATTTACACCCCTAAAAATGTTTAGCAAATGCCATAATGTATGATTCTGTTCTCATAGTTTGTAATTTGTGAACATAAAGGAAAGTGTGACATTCTTCTCAAGACTAATAATCCCAAGTGCTCACATTTTGTTTTGTTTTTGAAACTCCAGCTTCAAATGATAAATAGCGAAGAAGGGGAGATTTTTAAAGCTTCATGGACCCATAGCAGCAACTGTTGTTTCCTTTCAACATTAATTCAAAAAGCTTTCCGTTTGATATTGAGTGATACAATATGACAGCAGCAATTACACCTTGAATATCATAATGCGATGTGGTGAGCTGAAAGTATTTCAGACCCACTAAAAACAGTTGTCTCTGTTCTTAGTGGCTGTTGAAAGAAATGAAAATGATTTGCCTCTTGGCAGTAATGGTAAATGCATTCATTTCTCTTCGCTGTGGTACAAATTTACCCCTAATTTCTTCATAGACAATCAGTTGGACATTTGCAGAGCAAGCAGAACTCAAGGTAAGAGCCAACAAGAGAGAAAGTGATATGTATTCCAACACAATAAAGTAAGGGTTTCTTCATTAATAGAGGGTGCTTACATCAGTGTCTGCAAGTTACCTTAAGGTTTTATACAAAAGGCAAGATATATTGTTAGGATGCTATAGAGATTTACATTCTTAATTCTTACTTAGCAAAGAATCCCTTTTTTCAGCTTACCCTTAGCCAGCTTAGTTAATCCCCCACCCTGCACCACTCCCTTCCCCACTTTCAGTTCAGGTGTTTGAGTCAAATTCTGCTTACAAAAAACAAACATAGATTGACCATTGCTTGTCATGGTGAAACCAAATGCTAGTTTTACAGGTAAATGTGTGAGTAATGTGGGTGTACCAGACACTTTAAGAAAAATGGCAGCTTTTACATATTTTAATTAAATTTGGGCTGGGGCTCAAGGATGGTGGAACTGTCCAAATGTTTGTCCTGTCATCTGGAAATTGCAGGTTTGATCCCTGGTGGGTGGGAGTCCAAGAGAGCACCGTTTTTCTTAGCTGTCTCTGTGTGGATATGGGGGCCCTCTACCTCCCCTCATCACTCCATATGACTCCTTCACTATCTCACACACTCTCACTCTCACTCTCTCTCTCACTCTTTTTTTCTCTCTTTCTCTTTCTTTCTACCTATCTACCTATCTACCTATCTACCTATCTACCTATCTACCTATCTACCTATCTACCTATCTACCTATCTACCTATCTAC
>JBBJLR010000153.1:10619960-10633084 GCA_037577145.1 Brachypetersius gabonensis
CCACTTTTTGCATAATTGTACATAAAAGCTGAGAAATGTTTTTTTCCTCAATGATGTCTTTAGTACATCATTGTATTGTTTTTGTCATTTCCTGTCTAAATATGACTTTTTTTCTTTTTTTTTTTGGTTGAATAAAATCAACTTTAAGTGAAAATTTGCCTGGGGTATGAATAATTTCGAGGCTCACTGTATATCTGTCTGCCATTAAGGATATTTTCCCTTTTTCATTTGCTTGCTGTAGAGGTCGTCTGCTCCATGGAAGGCACTTTACGTATAAAAGCATAAATGGAGACACAGCTATTACTTTTGTATCTACTGGAGTAGAAGGTGCCTTTGCCACAGAGGAGCATCCATATGCTGCACATGGACCGTGGCTACAGGTAATGGATCTCTCTTACTCTTGCACATGACAATCTCATGTCAATAAGCTGAGAAGTGTTTTATTCTCCTGTTTTCAGATTCTACTCACTGAAGAGTTTGTTGAGCAGATGCTAGGGGACCTCCAAGATCTGAGTATTCGTGAAGAGGTAGATCATTCATTGCATCATAATAGCCTATTTTATATGTAATAATCATATTCTTATATGCATCCAATATTTTTCCCCTCAGTCCAAGTTACCAAAGGAGTACAGCTGGCCTAATAAGAAGCTGAAGATCTCTGTCCTGCCAGATACTGTGTTTGACAGCCCACTGCAGTAAAACTGAGGCTGTGACTACCTTCACATCTCAAGAGAAGAGCTGAGCCACAGGGCTCCAGTGAAACTCATGTGCCTACACACAGTTGGAGGAAACTGACACTTCTCTCCCTCTCGGACAGCTATTAGCACTAAGCATGCCCTTTTCACCAAGTATTGAGTCCATAACACCACTTGCCATTTGAATGTTTCTGTAGAATGTGTTTTGTTCCAATAGAGAAAGGCCTTACAAGGGTGTACATAAGTGCCTGCAGCCTGCATTGGTCCTTTCACATATAAAGATTCTATTTTAATTTTGAAAATTATGCTAGAAACAGACTGTACTAGTAACTTTTTATAGTGTTTGCGAACCAGAGTGTTTGCACCATGCTGACTAAAGATATGAACTGTGTCCAGATCTGCAACACTAAACACCCCCCCCCCACACACACACACACACACACACACACTTCAAATTGTGCAAAAAGGGAGAAGTTAATACAGTTTGGGGGTTTTTGTTTCTATGGGAACCCAGCGCATAAGGAGTTATACAGAAGTGGTTGGATGAAAACATGTTTACACTGTTTAAAGGGGTGGGTATAGAAACTTTATAGCTTTCACAAGATCTTTGATGACTGGTGATGGTCAGTGCATTTTTATACTACAAGAGAATACTGACTTAAAATCTGTAACTCCTAAAACATTTGTAAACATATTACAGTATTAGATTAATAGAAAAAAGTTATATGTAATGGTTAATTATACCAAAGGTGTGGTAGACTTGTTTCAGTCGCAGAAAAATGAAGCTGAATGGCTTGTCTTTTGTCATTTATCACTTAGTTTTGGAAAGAAATAAGAAACACTTGGCTACTTGTTAAAGAAACTTGCTGTAAGAAATTGTGTGGTGTTTTACAAGAACAGATTATAGCTGCTTGTCTGTAGTGTGAAAATGAGCAGAGATGGCCAACTGCTACCAGCAAGGCTTCCATCACAAACCTGCTTCTCATGTGAAGGAAAGCACACTAATAGATCAAACTACGACAAACCTCACATTTCAGCTGAGGGTTACTGAACAGTATGGGCTCGGTTCGGACTGTCCTCGCAATAGTGCCTGTTTTAAGCACATTCTGTCTCTCTAATATAATTTGATAATGTTAGTTATGAGACTTCCTCTATACCAAAGTCAGTATTTAACTAGCATTCTCCTGTATAGGGTGCATATAGCCTGTTTTGCCATAACCTTCCTGATTCCTTTAACAACCTGACATTCCTGTTTTGTTCCATGCCTCCTTGTAGATGTAAACTAAATCAGAAGAAAGCAACATCTTTGCAAAAATTCAGTTTCCTTTTTTGAAAATGTAAAATAGAGCTCAGTTTGTGCTTTTTATAAAGAGATAAGTTTAAGTAGTGTATTGTCTTTTATATTCATTGGAATCACTAAACTGCCTGTGTTTGTTACTCTTAAAGCATTAAAGTTTATTTACATAATGTGTGCATTATTTTATACACCAAAGGTCATTCAATGTGCTTTGCAGAAATGGAAAATAAGAATGAGATAATGGGAGGGATAAAAAGTAAAAATACAAGAAAATTGAAAGTGCAATAGAAGTACAAATATTTAAGAGACAGAGGAGAATAGTGGAGTTTTTTTTAGCAGCTTTTCAAATCTGTCTAGTACTGAATTCAGTGTGTAACACTTTTCTTTTTGGCTTTGCACAACTGTATCCCTTGCATCCGTGTTTATTCAGTAGGTAGTGCTGCAGCTCTGAACCAACAAAGACATTAGAGCCAGTAATAAACAACCTCAGACTTTGGCTTCTTGGTTCTCAAAAGACTATCTGCTGAAAATCATTCAAAATGTAATTTCCTTACATTCAAAACAAAATTTTGACCATTCTGCAAAACAAAAGCTGTGTATTCAGACAGCTCATTCTTGCTAAGACAGTTTAGTATGTTAAAATCATTTTTATATAAAAAATTATATACACAATCAGACGCTGTATGGAATTAATGAGAATCCATCAATGTTTACTACTATAAATACTACAAATTCTACGATTTACATTCACAATGAATTCTGCAATGTGACTGTTTATTTGGACATTTAACAAGTGCAGCAGAATAAATGAAAAAATGCACCATACATGAAACGACAGAGAACTGAAAATTGTGTAGAACTGATAAGTATCAGAAAGGAATGTGGCACCAGTAAAATTATGACTTTTCGAATGATGATGGAAAATGAAATGAAAGTAAATGCGGGTGCACACGGTTAACCAATCTGACCTGAGTAGCTTTTTAGCTCTGGTGGGGTCCCTCTGGAATCCCTTCAACCACTATGGAGTTTCTCCTTTAAAAGGAAACCCTTCCTGCTGTCACAGAAAAATGAATGATTCCCATCCAAACAGGAAATCTTACACAAATGTATAGCATGTGGGTGCAATCTTTTGAGATATAAAATTTCGATTGTATACTACTCAAGTGAGATATAGCATAGTTAAACAGAAATCTGCTTGCATTGTGTACTGGGAGCCAAACTGGTAATGCTTTAATATCCTCCAAACAAAACTGATCAAGAGGTTGAAATATATTACTAATGCAAGTAAAGCACTGTCATGTTAAGACAAGATGACTGATAAGTGAAATAGTTTCTCTTGAATGCAATATTTCTGGTGCAGCGTGCAATGTTTCAGGAACCAGGACCTGTGTATACTGTATATCCACTCTGTTCATACATATATAAATGTGTGTGGTAAATATATACGGTGCCACCAGAAAGTATTCACACTCCTTCACTACTTCTACATTTTGTTATGGTACAGACTTATTCTAAAATAGATTTGACTATAGTTTTTACCTCAAAGGTCTACACACAGTGCCCCTTAACAACAAGACAAAAACAACTTTTCAGAAAGACATGCAATTTTATTGCCAAAAGTTTTTTACTCCAGTGTTCCATAAGTATTTACATCCATGGCTTCATATTTTGCTGAAGCACCTTTGGCAGCGATCACAGCCTCAAGTCTTTTTGGGTATGCCTCAACAAGTTTGGCACACCTGTTTTTGGGGATTTTCTCCCATACTTCCCTGCAGATCCTCTCGCTTTGGATGGGCAGTGTCGGTAGGCAGACATTTTATATTCCCAGAGATATTATATTGGATTCAAGTCCAGACTCTGGCTGGGCCACTCAAGGACATTCACAAACTGCTCCTGAAGCCACTCCTTTATTATCTTGGCTGTGTGCTTCAGGTAATTGTTGTGTTGGAAGAGGAATTGTCGTCCCTGGTGTTAGGGCCAGAGCACTCCGGAGCAGGTTTTCTTGAAAAATTTCTCAATATTTGGCTGCTGTTATCTTACCCTCTATGTAGACTAGTCACCCAGTTCCTGCTGGAGAAAAACATCCTAGCAGCATGATGCTACCACCACCACACTTCAGCAGGTTTTTCTCCAGATGAGACACTTGAGTTATATATAATCTACATATTCTATATTAATATGCTTGTATTATATAGTGTACTTTTTATATTATACTGTTGTGTTGTATTTTTTTTTTTTTGTTATGCTGCTCTTAGTTTTTTCTTTTTGTATGGTCCTGACCAGTTTTTTTTTTAAAACTCCGGTGGGGTCCTCTGCAATCATTTCAGTCACCATGGAGTTTCCCCTTTAAAAGGAAAGCCTTCTTGCTGTCAAAGAAAAATTAATGACCCCCTTCTAAACAGGAAATTATATATAAACGTATAGAATGCGGGTGCCATCTAATGATTTTGAGATAAGAATAGAGATATTATGGTACTCTTAAGTGAGGCCCACATATATTTATATTTAGCAAAGTTAAATGCAGAAGTATACTGACAGTGTAACCTGATTGTGTACCAGTAAGCAAATTGGAAAGAACTGCTCAAACAAACTGTAGAATATATGCAAACAAAATGTTCAAGAGGTTGAAATACATTACTAATTCAAGTTAAGCGCTTTCATTTTTAAGACAAGGTGATTGAGGATGAGGTCCTTGCCCTTTTAAGTAAAGCCCCGCCCCTTGGTCTTAGCTCCTCCTTCTGAAATGTAGCAGGTCCGTGGTGGGTCACGTGACGCAGGATGGGGGTGTAAATGTGAAGTGTATCCTGAGTTGCAGTCCTGTGCCTGCATTCCTCTCATCAAGGATTTGCTTTGAAAGCGAGAGAGAGAAAATCTTAAATAATAACACAGACGTAGACTGGAATACAGCTCAGATCGGACGGAGGACTTAAGGACTTGCTACTTTGAAAAAACCCCACGTTTTTACGGACGATCTCCCTGAATCCCTCGGATATTTCTGGCTTTTTTTTTTTTTTACTGATACAGCTTTAGAAAAAAGAGGACCACTCAGAGGAGAAGACGAGAAGAAAAAATAAACAGATCCGTCGTTTTAAATAGGCTTTAAAAGAGGAAAACAAGATGGCTGATGACAGTAAACGATAACAAGGACAAAACGTTATCGTCCCCTTTAAGAACTAAAAGAGATCTGGCTGCCTTTTAATACATCAATATTTGATTTAGCTCCAACAACAACAACAAAATGCTTGACGTTACGGTGGTGACTATTTTCAACTAAAAACAAGAATGAAGGCAGAGGTCGGTTTGGAAGGAAGGAGGGCAGGTAAACGCAGGGACTAACCATGGAGAGGCTTAACGCGTCGGGGCAGCCTTTAACGCTTAAAGACTACAGATAGCGAGAGAATAGCTTGACGGACCTGGGACTAGAGTTTGACTGAAATACAGAGCGAGAGGGAGAAAGAGTGAGAGATTCTTGTGGATTCCCATAATCCTGAGCTTTTAAAAAGCTTCGCGAAAACGGTGCCAAAATACGCATGAAAGGTTTCGGACGGTTGTATTGAAATCCCATTTCTTCTTGTTTTTAGCCAACGACTTCCTTATCATTGTAGAGACTGAATCAGAACAAGCAGGGCTGCGCTTTCTGAGATAAAGGCTCACTTATACAGGCTAATATCTCATCGTACCGTGATCAGCATTTAAAATCTACACTAGGCCTGTTCTAACGCCGGGGCAAATGTCATAACGCCGTGGGATCAGTGTAATGAATCTGAGTGAGGCTTTTTTAGAACGAGGCTGCTTTATTTTTCCTCCTTATCGTTTGATGGATCCGGAGCTATTTCTGAACTCCAGGCACGGACAGCGGGGAGGTCACACGCTAGTTTCAACTTTGTAAATGATTATTGCATGCCTCCGTTCACATTTCTTTGACAGTTTCTTGTGAAACTCCATTATTTTTCTTTTATTAATGGAGAAAGGTTCTAGACTATGCAGTAGACCGAGGCCCACGCAAATGTAATACTCCCAAAACTTCCAAACGCACAATAAAAAGGTAAATCGATCCTTATAAGCAGGGTGGAGGATTATTTTGTGACATTTTTCCAATTTCAGTAGAACAAGCCTTTGATGTTCGTAACATTGTAACAACTTTCCGCGGCTGGGCAGCTTCTAGAATCCTTCTGCTTTGTAATGTATGGCTTTACGTAACTATCGATCGGAATATCAGGGTTCTGTTCTCTGCACTTTTGTCTTTTGATCTAACAAGCACACAACACACAGCCAAAAAAGAAACAGGTTTCTCCTCAGAGGACGGTCGTCTCTTCTAAACCAGAGCAGGTTTGCAATAACGCACTCGTCGCAATCTCGTTGCAACATCAGGATTACTGACTTCTTCCCCTGCTGCGGAATTTGATTGCTGACAACTTGGAGAAGGGACGGAAGAGGAGCGCCCTGTGGTATTTTCATGTTCATGTTCATGTTCATGTTCATGTTCATGGAGGCTATTCAGCAGCTGCTCCGGTTCACTCGTACCAGAGCCACACGCCTGGTTTCCTAAAGAGACCTTACGAGAATGACTGAACGGGTGCCTCTAAGTCAAGTCTCGTTTTAAAAACACCCCCCCCCTTTTCAGGATACCAGATCGCAGGCCTGGATGTCTGCCCTACCGGCTGAGATGGCTGAGAACTGGAGGAACTGTTTCGAGGAGGAGCTGATCTGTCCGATTTGCCTGCATGTGTTTGTGGAGCCCATCCAGCTGCCCTGCAAGCACAACTTCTGCCGTGGATGTATAAGCGAGGCGTGGGCCAAGGACACGGGGCTGGTGCGGTGCCCGGAGTGCAACCACGCCTACAACCAGAAGCCAAACCTGGAGAAGAACATCAAACTGGCCAACATCGTAGAGAAGTTTAACGCGCTGAACACAGAGAAGACCCCGGTGGTGCTGCAGTGCATCCTCTGTAGGCGGGGGCCTCCTCTCCCGGCGCAGAAAGTGTGTCTCCGCTGCAACGCGCCCTGCTGTCAATCTCACATCCAAACGCACCTCCAGCAGCCCTCCCCAAACCCGGGACACCTGCTGGTGGACGCAGAGGACGTACGCGCCTGGAGCTGCCCGCAGCACGACGAATACAGACTGTATCACTGCGAGGTGGAACAGGTGGCCGTCTGCCAGTACTGCTGCTTCTCCAGATGCGCGGCCAGCCACGGCCAAGCAGTCTGCGACGTGGAAGTGAGACGAAATGATATCAGGGTGAGTAGACCGGCCTGTAGGTCTCCAACTGGGCTTGGCAGAACTTTGCTTTAGTCTACATCAGTTCTGTCTGCCTTAGTGCCCAGATTAGTACCTCGACTCAACTCAACCCAGTGTACATATCTGACCAAACCCCTGACAAGTCAAAGCTTAAAACCATTAGTTACAAGGACAGTGACCCTGGTACACAGTGGTAGAAAGTGGGGGTTGAACCTGCAACTTTGTGGTCATTGGGTTCACAGGCATGTGTTGTACCTACTTGGTGCTTTTTTTGGCTGAACTGTTCCTTTAAGTAGGGCCTGTTGGCCTTTCTGGCTCAAGGAGCCACTGAGCTCAGCTAAGCAGTTAATGTCACTTAAACTAGATGAGTCCATCATCATCATCCACTGTGACAAGGCCACTTCATCCTTACTTTATGATGCATTTAACCTGCATATACACAGGGACGCCTGACTATTACACCAACAGGGACTGTAATGACTGCTTTCAACAGTACAGTAATCTCCCTGCAGGGGTTACGTTCCAAGAACACCCGCGTATAGTGAAAAACTGCATTGTTGTGTTTTGGTAAAAAAAAAAAAAGGCCTGGTTTTATAGTGTAAACCCTAAATATGCCCCAAATATGCTTCAAGAACACTTTAATTGTATTTTAAACTCAGTTTAATGCATTACCCTTAAAGAAAATGTAAAGGTAAACCCATATTTGCCTCTTTTAATTTAAGTTCCCCACCAAGATATGCAACTCGGAAGGCTGCGGGCCAAAAGTATTGGGACACCTCGGCGAGGTGAACGTTTTTTTTTTGAAGAATAAAACCTGACCTACTCAGGCTAAAAATACAAATGAGGGCTGGTTGGAAAGAGATCTATCGAACTGTGGAGTTTGAGTGCTTTCCCCACCAAGATATGCAACTCGGAAGGTAGCAGGACAATGTATTTCAACACAGTGGGAGGTGAAAACATCCAGAAAAAATGTATTTATTGCCACAAAAAAGTAAAAATAGGCAGAGGATATTTGCAGTTTCTGCGTTATTGTGGGGATTTCCACGTAAAACTATGAGTTCGGTTCTCAAAAACAATCCGTGTGTGACTGAATCCGCGATTCCTGATCCACGTAAAACTTGGTGTTACTGTATGGACTTGGCTCCTCTTTACAGCTATAACAGCTTCTACTCTTCTTGGAAGGATTTTCCAAAATATTTTGGAGTGTTTTGTGGGTCTCTGAAAAACTATCTCAACTCTGCTAATCTGCAAGGAAAGCTGGTGAAGGTTAGCGTGTGAAAATTGTCAGATACTACATGACAAACATAAGTAAAATATATGAGAGAGTACTGCACTGCTCTAAAATGAGTAAAATTGCAGTTTTTGTACAGGGGTTACTTTTTTGACTTTGCTGACTTTCCTGTTCGTGATAGCCATTTCAGTACTCTGTGTTTTCCTTCTTGTTAAGATGAAGTTCACGGTAATCACACCTTTTATTGAACTGTTTGTTCTCCTTCCACACTTTCTGTGCTGGCAACCTCTGTCAGCTGGGGTCGCTTAGCTGATGTTTAGGTGATGGGAAGAACGTCTATAGCGCAGCTATTACTGAAATGTCATAAGTCTATATAAACATCAAAGTTACCGTTTTCTAAGCCTCATGCTGTTTTATTGCTTTAGTGAATTAATTCATGGTAAATAAATTGCTTTCTCATCCTCACATGTTTTCCTGCACAAATTTAGCTGGTGTAGGCTAATGTCTGTGGTGGATGGGTTGGCATTTATATGTCTCCAGATACTTGGGCTAACCTAAGCAGGTATTGCTGTAAACCTTTGTGGGTTGCAATGTATTTAATTTAAATTTGAATGATTTTAACAAATTCCCAGGGTTAGCAGAGGTGCCCACTGGTCTGCGGCCTGGCAGACAGACCTTATTGGAAGAGTTGGCAATACGCCCTTTCAGCCTAATGAAAAAGCTCAGTTTTGTCAGAATACCTAAATTCAGTGCAGTAATTTAAATTAGTTATTTTGGACATGTGAATGGGTGAGAGACTTTTAGGAGTTTTTTCCCTGATTAGCTACGACAACATAGTCCAGTTTAGTATCGTATCATTTTACATTGAAAACTCAGCGATGTGACTCTAGACTCTAGAGAAGAGTGCATGTATTTTTGATACACTCAGCTGTCCTCTGCAATTTTTGAATAAATCATATTTTAGCCAAAAATCTGTCAATGTTGTTCAACCTAGTAACAGTTGCAAACATAAAAAGTGCTTGAGGGTGGCGCAAAAAACAGGTAAATTGGAATCATTTTAATTAAATACCAAAGTTCAATAAAAATGTAGAATAACATTTTCAAAACGGGCACAATTTACATATATACACTTTTCCCCTAATATTTAAGTCCTAATAATTAAGTCCTAATAAATGTAGGCCTGTGTTTTTATTTGTATGATGATGATGGATATGTAGATGATAAAGTACCTTAGACAGTCTGGAGAGTGTGAGGAAAACTGCATGGTGTTTCTGCAGCTGCCTTCCAAAGAATAATGAGCTGTTGTGAGGTGAGCTGCTGCTGGACTTGGCAGGGCTAGCTCCTGGATGCGTGGAGGAATGCTTTTCAGATGGCCAATGTGTCATGGCTCCTAAGGCGGCCAAGACTCCGCAAATAGGGGTGCGGTGCTGTGGGAGGTGGGGGGTGGGGGGCACGCTTGCTTTACCCACAGCTGCTGTTGAAAGACACACACATCCCTCTGTTCTTTCTTTCACAAGTACATATATAGAGAGTGTGAGTCAGGCAGGCTCACAGCAGCCTCGTGTGGGGGATAGGATGTGAGTTCCAGGCCGAAGCAGGAAGGGTGTGACCCCAGTGCCACTCCACACCCCCACCCCCCACCCCCCCAAACACAAGCGCTTGCTCTCTTCTTGGTAAGGATGACATCATACGACAGCCTCTGGAGGAAGTGGGGTTTGTGTTACTGAATGATTGCCTTCACCCTGTCTGTTTCTCCTTCATCCCAATGTTTTTTCCTTGTTTTGCACCTAGATGTGGTGGGAAGGGCTCAAGAAAGATTTAAAACGTATGATTGACAGTTTTTCTAATGGGTAAGGCTTAGGTCAGCGTTATGAAGTCAATGGTGGACAGTCAGTCCACTGTAAATTTGACCAGTGTCCTTTTTTGAAACGCTGGGTACTCCCTGTAGAAAGGAAATTCATTTCCATTTCGCAGAATTGTTGGGGCAGTTCATATCAAATCAGCAGGCAGGACATGTTCAGACAGTGGTTCACTTGTAATAGTGAGGCAGCACTGAATATTGGTTGATGAGCTTGGAGTTTAAGAATCACAGGTATTTATCAAAGGCATGGGCCTGATGTCAAGTTGTCAGTTTTGTCTGAGCATGTAACACATCAGCACCTTTCTGGTAGGCAAAGCAAAGCATGTGTTCTGTCTGAGTTGGTTCTTTTCTTCAAGCAAATCAAATAACCGCTAAGGTGTGATGAGGCTGTATATTCTGCTGTGAGTCAAGATTTCTTTCATCATATACGTTTCGTGCCATCAATCAACGCTCAGCGCCAAGGAGAAATTCTGCTCATTTCAAATACAACTGCGGAACATTCACAGCGTTCAGACATGAGGTCTGAAATGGAGACTATGAAAGTAGTGCTGTTTGCCCGCGGCTCTCATCCCACCTAAGGGCATGTGGGAATTTGAAAGTAACCTAAAGAAACATCACTTCTGACTCTTTCCTATTCTTTCCTTTCTGTTGAGCTTGAAGCTTGAAAATGAGCTGCATTTTTTTTTGTGAGTTACAATTGAAAGGCAAAATAGGGCGAGCTCAGGTAAGAAAATAAGGAAGATGCAAAGGAGAAATCAACACACACACACACACACACACACACACACACACACACACACACACACACAGGAAGTCTGAGCATGTAAGCTCATCAGCCATGCAAACCGTGGCCTGTGTGACAGGGATTAAAGTAGACAAAGCTGCTGCTGCAGTGGACATAGTTGTGTGGGAGCAGTTTGGGCAGTTTCATGCGGACTCTGACCTGGCTTTATTCCTGCTCAGATGGCTCACATATCATACATACATATCATACCACTTCCTTTTTCCCCGTGTGTTTCCCAGTTCCCAAAACGCAGAAGAGTTGCTCGTAATCGCACTTATTTTATTTTCTCTGTTTTTCCTCAAGGTTCAGTTTCCTCTCCGCATCAATGCGTGTGAATCAGTAAACCTCAGTAGTGCTTCAAGATCTGGCATTGGCATTGGTGTCACACAGCAGTATTGATTTTTCTTTTAGAGGTATTTATATGTAGCAGGGATTCCATGGCAACATTCAAGATCATGAAGAAGCAATGTCCTTGTTGCCTCACTACTTGAAATGCACTATTTTTAAGGATCCTTTTGGTGTCATTTTTTCCTAAACAGAATAAAGTAGAGGAAAGAAGCCCAATCAAAGAAAGCTGTGACAGATTTTAAAAACTTTTTTTTAGCACAGAGCTCTGATACTCAGGAAGCACAGGTTACCTTTGATACATTATTATACATAATTCAGTGAGTATTAAGTGATTTGATACTTACTGAATAATACAATTCTGTTCTGTTCATCACCAAGTTTCAAAGTGTAATAATTTTCTGGGAGGGCGAAGAGCAACAGCCATTGAACTGCCATAATGAAACATCATTGGGCAGCTCAGCATGCTTGGAGGAGAACAGTAACTGCCATTTCTGTTTTGTCAGAGATCAGAGACCACGATGAGACACAGGGAGTGCATTTCCCCACCCAGAGAGCAAGGCCAACGTCTTGACTTTCAGCAACTTGACACTGAAATTGGGTTCTCCTAATGATTGGGACATCAGTTGCAATCAAGGTGGTATTATTGGCTACAGCGTTGAACATTTATAACTCTACAACAGAACTAATTATTCCAAACAGTCGGCTCTATCATTTTTGTCACTCTTGGAAAAGTGGGTACATATCTCAATCTTGCTCTGAAAATCTGAAAAAAATGGAACCTTCAAGTCCTCTTAGTCTTACAGTCACTTTTTTTTATGTAACCAAGCCACAGTTACTGGCTCCCCTGCATTTCTTTGTGCAAAACCCCTCTTGCAAGCTTAACAGCAACAAGACTACTTCTTTAATGCTGGATGAGATTGGAGAATACAATCTGAGGGCGCTTCCCAATACATGATCTCCCCATTAACCTCCAGGGTCCTAGCTTCTTACTTTTAGGCTCACCTCTAGACTCACCCCACCATTTTCAAAAGGTTTGGGTCAGGGGACGGGGGGCATGTTAAAAGCTTGATTGTGTGGTCATCAAACCATTTTTTTCTGAATTGAAATGCATGTTTTGGCTCATTGTCCTGCTGGATGATCTGACCATGACCCAGTTTTAGCTTTTTTGGAAGAGGCAACAAGATTTTCATTTAATATATTCCAGTACGCTGTGATTTCTCATGAATTTCATGATGCCATGCGTCATAATAAGGTTCTCATGGGCTCTGGAGGAAAAATAGCCCCAAAATGTAACTTCTAATCACTGTTAAATAGGATCATCACAGATTCTCTACCATACTAAATAATGAAGATGAAAACTCATCAAAGAAAACCCTGAATAGAAAAAATGGTTCCAGTCAAGGTTTTACTTTCATCTAATGAACTTCAGGCGCTTTAATGTGTTTACATGAAAAAGCCTTCTTCTGGCAGACTTTCTGAATATGTTTGTTAATGTGGAGGTGGAATCTAATTGTAGTTTTGGAGGCTTGGTGATCTTTCCCCTACAGCTGGTGGCCTAGTGATTAAGGCATTCGCCTTGTGATCAGAAAGTCCAGGTTCGATCCCCAGGTCCAGACCACCACCTCTGAGGTACCCTGAGCAAGGTACCGTCCCTTCCCCCCCCCCCCCC